>JAULBM010318988.1:0-13654 GCA_032357055.1 Geukensia granosissima | reverse complement strand
GATATGTAAACATACATAAAACCATACAAATAAGGTACTGTTGGAAAGATAAATGTATGAGCTTTTCAAAACATGTCATCTTTTTAAATTTTGTTGATTATCTAAAAAGTTATAGAAAAAATTCCAGCCCTACCCTTGCATAAATTTCCGGTAAACTCGAAAATTATGCCTTTCAAGTATTATACTGAGGTCTGTATGAAGTATAGATACATTATTTCTATATAATTTAATCAATTATAGAAGTTTATTAATTTTTATAACACCAATGTTGTTTATTTTTGTAATTTTGATACCAAAAATCATGAAAAACCAGGATTTTAAAAATTTCAGATTTTTTCAGTTTTTCTCGATTTTCGTAATGCAGCGAATTAATAAGTTGTTTAATACAATAAACATGATATATTTGAATAGTGCTATATATTGGGCATCTTACAAGCACAAGAAACCTATGCTAAAAGGTTGTTCCACTTCAAATTTTATAAAAAATTTACCCCTACCCCTAGAAAATTTAATCATATCTATTCAAATAGCAGTAATGTATAGCAAAGAAGCCTAATATATGTCATTAAATAGTGTCATTTCCTAGAAAATGATTAAATGAAATGAAATAGGTGCATTAATAGATATAATAATCCAGATTTCTTCTTAATTTTTCGAAAAATGGGTGTTTACGAAATATAGATTTTTTCAAAATGCTACACAAGTTCCATTTTCCCTATTTTCAGTATTTCAAGCCCAAGGTACTATTGTTATTGCATAAATGCATTTAAAAATGAAGATAGATGAATTATATTAAATTTAAATTGTTTTTAAAATAAGTTTAGTGACAATAATTACCAGTTTTCTAAGAAAATATTAAGAGAGTCCAGCCTTTTAACTATAAATCCAAGGGGAAACTTGGGCATACAACATGATAACTGAAGTTTTCTTGAGTGAGTACATCTGTTTCTAAATCTGTTATCAGATATTTAATGTTAACAAGTAATATTTTGGTTTATTTTCAAGATTTTCGATTTTACCCAGTTAAGGGATAATTCTTGCAAATTTTCATTTTGTGATAGTTTGTACGCTATTGGCATCTAAATAAGATGTCATTGAGATTTTACATTGAAGTTTTTGTGTTTTTCAATAGTTCAATGTACCATTTATCCAACAGATGCCTAACTTTGACATTCTTGTAAATAAGAGGGAAGTAAAAGCTAAAAAAAATTCCCCTTACCCTTCCTCAAGTCAAATATATAATCATGTTTTTGCTTTTACAATGAGGTTATTTCAATTTTTTTACCTGTATTCTGCTAAAAAGGTTGGTTTGTAACTTAAATATGAAAATTTACGCAATTGAGAACTCCATAAAATATTTGTTGCCCAGCAAATGTAAAATTATTCTATACAATGGTAGTTAGTTATAAGCAGTTCAGATTTCCCATTCTCAGCTTTTTTTGTAAAACATTGAGTTTAACTTGTGTTTAATCTCCTTCTTTGAGCATTTTATAGCTCTAAATAAATAGTTTTATCTGAAAGACACACAACAGGTCCTAAATAAAGTTCTTAATGAAATGTTTACATGCTGCTTCAACTGAATTTTCACCCTTACCCCAAGCAGAATTTAAGGAAAATTAAGAAGAAATCTGGACTATTGTATCTGTAAACGCACCTATTTTAATTCATTCAATCATTTTCTAGGAATTGACACTATTTAAAGACATATATAAGGCTTTTTTGATATACATTACTGCTATTTGAATAGATATGATTAAATTTTCGAGGGGTAGGGGTACAATTTTCATCCAATTTAGAGTGGAACAACCTTTTAGCATAGGTTTCTTGTGCTTATAAGATGCCTAATATATAGCACTATTCAAATAAATCACGTTTATTGTCTAAAAACAACTAATTAATTCGCCGCATTACGCAAATGGAGAAAAACTAAAAAAATTCTGAAATTTTCAAAATCCTGGTTTTTCATGGTTTTGGTATCAAAATAACATTGGGGTTATAAAAATTAAAGCTTATTGATTAAATTATATAGAAATAATGTATCAAAACTTTATACAGACTTCAGTATAATAGTTGAAAGGCAAAATATTTGAGTTTTCCGGAAATTTAGGTATGGGTAGGTTTAGAAAGTTTGCTATAACTTTTTTGATGATCAGCAAAATTTAAAAGACATGTTTTGAAAAGCGAATACATTTATCTTTCTAAACGTACCTTATTTGTATGGTTTTATGTATCTTTACATATCATAAAATGTCAGTAAACTTTAAATTACCTGTGAAACGAAAATATGCAAACATAACATGGTGGGGTACAGAATACACAGTTAAACCTAAAAGCATCCCAATATTATGCTTGGTAACATTTAAAATATATGTATATTTTTGGCAAAGTAAACATTCTATCTCAAACATCATCTATTGCATCAGGGTTATTGTCGACAGAAGAAAACTTAACTTGTGGTGTTAGGAGAAGCGAATAATTATAATAAACAGGCTAAATAACGCACCGATCATTCACTCAAGGAACTTTTCATAATATTTAAAATCAATGGTAGCCAGAAGTTGTTGTGTAAATTGGGAATAATATCGATTGTTAAATTCAATGATATTTTCCAAGAGAGCCAAAATATAGCATAATACAGTTTAATCTACAAGAGTGCACCAATAATTTTAGGTTCATGTTATCATAGAGTGTTACCTCGTATAGTTAAATCTGACCATCATAATAGACATTCGTATAAAGTAAAATTGATTTGACAAAAATATCCACCATTTCATTGTATAGTTATAAAAGATCTAGTAGACTTTTTCGGAAACGTTTATATTCCTAGTCATACTTCTACTCCTACTCATACAATGGAAATCGATGGTTGCGGTTGTCTCAAAATAACTATTAAACACCCTTGTTAATTATTGAAAGATACGTTATAATAGACAAAAAGAAATTTAATTGATCAATAGAATAAAATTTGACGCCGGTGAACAAATGCTGTCTTACGGAGAAAGTTCGTTAACTAGGTGTAATGGGGCCGGAAGTGAACAAACGAAGATGGCGGCATTTTTACTATCAGAGAAAAAAAAACAGTTAGGTATATGGAATTGTAAAAATTATTGTCCGTTGATGAAATCATCCTTGATATATAATTCATAGAATACATTCATTAACGAAGGTATTTATCCCCCTTTTGATTCAAAATTGGATCTTCGCATGTGTGTACCTGACGATCTGCATCATTTCAAAGAAATTCGTTCCTACATTTCTAGATATATTAATAAATTTGATCTTTGATTTTCCCCCTTAAAACCTCATTATTTAAGAAATTATGTAATACTTGTGCCGTTGAAAGATATCGGGGCACGCTGTATCTCCAGGCATTTTTCCATCAAATTCGACGTTAGAATTAACACTAAACTTAAAAGACTTGGAACTCGGTTCGTTTTTGTACCGACTAATAAAGCGCCAAAAATATGGTCATGGTGTGTCGAAATTCTTTCAAGCCTTGCACTCAGCAGAGATTCAAATAGTAGTGTTTGTTGAGTAAACTACTAAAACCCTTCCCGTTTTAAAAAGCGTCAAAAGAGTACTACTACTTAACTGTCGGTCCTTTTGATAAGTGTTCTTTTTAAAATGAAAGAACTTATTGCGAATTACTGTATTTTATGGAAATTTAGGATAAATTACAGGCTTTCGGAAAACTTCTGAACCTCTTCATAGTTATGATCTGTATACTACATACTACACTTGCACATTATCTTTTTAAACATAAATGCTAATATTTGATTGAATGGTGTTTCAAACAAATAATAAATAGATTTTATTAGAAATTTCGTTTTTGTCTGACGAAAAAGATTAATATAAAAGATAAACTTAATGGACCTGTGGTGAGATAATTGATTATGTTTATTTTCTTTAAAATACCATTTTCATCCGTTTCGCCAATAACATTTATAGACAGGTGGACAAAAATCGCAATGAGCACAAATTATGATTGTACAGATCACAATATTTATTGCTTGATAAAAAACTTGGCATCAACTACACATCTGGAAACCCGATATTTACACCTACTACATTTTCTAAAAAAGAAATTCTCGTAAACCGGAGGTTGGTTCTGTCTTCGTTTGGAATCGACACCAAAGAAGATGAGTCGGATAAAGCTTTTTAAATCTGGATACCTAAATCACAAAAGTGTCCATATAAAGAAAGTCAAGGAAGGCTTTCAAAAGTACAGTGAAGAAACATTCTAGATCGTATTTGATAAACAAATGTAACAATACCTACCGCTACCTTGATGATATCTTTTCCGTTGATAATTCCGTTTTCTAAAAATACACTACCGGGATAAAACTTAGATAAAGCCAATAACAATAGCCTCAAATGAAAAGTCCTGGACTTAGATATGTATATTTCTCAAGTTAATTCCCACCAAAAGTTACGACACCAGGGACGGTTGTTATGTTTCCCTTCATCGACGGGGACGTTGCTCCTTCATATGGTGTATATATTTCTCAGCTTTTCGTGATATCCATGTAGGTAGCCACGTTGCAGATTTTAATGAACGGAATTTCTGTATAACTTACAAATTATTAGGTCAAGTCTTTCGTTACCACAAATTTATAAAAGCATTTACTTTTTTTCATAAATATAAAGATGATATCGAAATTTGGGTGTAGTTGTAACCATCTTCTGAAACATCATACTTTTTACGGAAATGCGGTAAATAAAGCTCGGTCATTTAAGCAAAATCCGCATGGTCTTAGAACTCATCTTAATAAACATATCCGTAAAGCATGGTGTCACAGTATTATTATTTATTCTTTAAGCATGGTTTTTATTGGTACTATTATTGACCTTCTTGTTAATAGCATAATACGGCACAAAACAATTTATCTTTGTTGTAACATTTTCTACCCCCATTCTATATATTTCTTATTGGCATTTAAACAACCCAATTAATGACATTGTGCACTTAATCCACTTGGACGTGTTTTTATTGACACAGTAGTAAAGGAAAAACTTTGTTTCCTGACTGTTTTCTTTTGGTTTGAAAACCAAACAGCAACTGCGAGTACTCCTTCGAAGTCAACACTTTAATTGTATCATGTATTAGTTTTAAAAGGAATTCGACGATACCAAAGGGGCAGACATAAATCGTTAAGTCGAAAGACAGACAAGACCATGACCAACAAAGTAAAAAGAAAGACCAAACATAGAACACACATCGTTACACTGAAAACTAAAGCTGGAGTAACACGAACCCTACAAAAACCAGCGGGAGTTAAGGTGCTCCGGAAGGGTAAGCAAATTTTGCTCCACAAGTTGCACCCGTCGTGGTACTCAGAAGTCAAAGCCGGGGTATAGTCACAATCGATGTTAGTCACAACCGGTATAGGAACCGATTTGTATTCATGGCAGTTTGAAGATATCCATTTTCATCTGTGAAATGGATATTTCGTACCGGTCAACCAAATCATGATGGCCACCCACAATATTCTTAATAATTTTTGTTGGTTTTAGAATCGATCTCAAGTGTTTAATCCATTTCAAGCGATTTTTATATTGTGTATTTATTGCAGTTTTGTCACACTATTGTCCCAAGTTAGGCGGGAAGTTAATCGCTCACCAACCGGTTTAACCCCGGCACGTGTACATAACTAATGTGTATATTTTAACCCAGGAACCTGTAGTCCAGCGGTTGTCGTCGTTCAATAAGTCTTTTTTGTTATTTCTTTACTATTTATCAATAGGTTAGGTAGACCGTCTCGTTTTTTTAAATAGCTTTACATTTTTTGCCTTTAACTGCTTCCATTAAGGTGTGGACTCCGGTTCATTATTGAAGGCATTAACTTGATCTATAGTAGTTAAAATTCGACTGTCACCAATTTGTAGGATGTCTTATTGACAATCATTTTCTTCTTTTGTAAATATGCAATAAATGTTGAAATCATAATGAATTTAAGTATTCAAATAATTAATCCTTTTTAAAAAAAAAATGCTTCACTGCTCTGTTTTATTATATCAATAACTATTTGTTTGAACAAAACAAACCACATTTTTGTTTTTGTTTTTTTTTTTTTTTTTTTTTTTTTTTTTTTGTTTGTTAAAAGCTGCATATATTTTTGTTAGAGGGGAATCTCCTTCAACCCTATTTACAACCTAAATTAAACGCTGTGATGAAAGCAATTAAACCTTAAAGTAAAAATGGATCACTGACAGTGAATTAAGAATACGTAAAAGGAAATGTCATTGAAAATGTTTATTTTCCTTATTCACAAGGGAAATTTAGCTGTGGTTGATCTTAGTAATATATCATCAAATTCAGTCCTGACAAAAAAAATGCACAGATATTATAGAGACTTGTAAGATTTCAACATTTGTTTATTTCTTTTAGTACCTGAAATTTCGTCAAAATTTGTCAATTTTTTACTGATGCCATTAAGTTATTTATGTATATTTCTTATGCGAACTATTTTCCCTAAAGCTATAAGCTTTAAACAGTTGTCTAATTGTATTATAAGTCTGCCTATATGAACAATTGGCCTAAGCTTACATCCTCTGTTGATAGTTTCTCTCCAGAATGATTTTACCGATATTCTGCACTTAATTGTTTTTCAATAGTCTAGAATATCCTCTGACAGTTTTCTTATTGTTGACTATTCCAACCAATTAAATGTAAAAACTTGCAATAAACACCCAACTCATGATAAGACGTGGTTGATCTACTACGGTCAGTAGACCCGGGATTTTTTTGTTTGCTTTCTAGTCTTAAACAGCGTGATTTTCAAATGTTTGTGAAAGCATTTTTGAAAAAAGGAGAAAAGCAGAAAACAACCAAGGTTATTGCTTTTTTATTTGAGAGATAAGCTTACAATTATATGACTCAAACTGAATATCTGTTTTGATGGTTGTAATGATTTGCTTTACTAACAGAGTGAGTAAAATAAAATAATAGCGTTAAATCGATAGATGGACTAAATGAAAACAAGACAAGAACGATATACACCAGAAAAAGCCGTTTCACAAGACACCACTGATTAAGGTGTTCTGAAAGTATTATTTATCATTTTACTTTATTTGTCCTCTAATAACAATAAATAAAAAAGGAGTTCATGATTGACTTTTCACAAAAATCTTAATGGTTTAGTTAATAAAAGTTCATGAAAATGGAGTTTTGAAAACAAATGTGTTACTGTGGAATATGGAAGTCAACAAAATTGCTCAAATACATAAAAAATTAAAAATTGAATAGATTTTTAAATATGACTTTCAATTTTTTCAATTTATAGTACAGTCTATTATATCTTGTCATTATAACTTGTCAAACAAGTTGCTGCAATTTGTATCGTACACCATTTATATTTTAAAATAACACCCCTACTAAATCAAAACAAAATTGAAATACTTCTTTATCGAATGTCTTGGATGTCATGAATATTTTAACCAAATACAGGTTTTCGTTTTGTTAAAAGAAAAATGTACAAACCATTTCATGCTAAATTTGTCGCAGAAGTACTTCCTTTTAGACACTGGAATCGGGAAAAATCACATCCCTTTTGAAATGTTTTTGATTGTCATACAATTAGGTGGTCGTCTAAGCGAAACGCCTGTAGTGTAAAAGTGATGATATCAGCGGTTAAGATTATATGGGGAATCCCAGTTCTTCACAAAACATTCAATTTTTGATTTTTGATAAATAGGTTTATGGTTCCTCAAAACTTTCTTTCGTTAGTTAAACTTTTGTAAATGCGTCCGGGAACGAAACAGGAAACACCTTTCAATACAAAAATCCTCGCAGCGTGGACAGCCGATAGTCACCTTGCTGTCAGGTCTTATGTAAGTACATTGTGATATCAGTATTTATTTTTAATATTATTTATATGTGCATTGGCATTGAAAATATTTGAAAAAACATAATATAAGAATTCAGTCTGACAGAATCTGTAAATCAAATCAAAATTCAAATTTTTAAGTTTAAATCGAAATGCAATATCAACAAACTATAAACCGGATTGTTCGACTTTGCATGGGGCACATTTGTGACCAATTCGCTCTTTTAATTTCAAAATTAATGGGAAAAAGAAAACACTATGGGAAGATGCAAATTTGTATAGACATTTTTACTTTCACATTAAGCCATTTTGATAAATCAGTAGAACATGTCTTTTTTCGAAATTTATTTTTTCCAACCGTACAATTCATATTTCCATGGAAGGTCACAAAAAAGTAAATTGCCATTAAATTGTATTTTCAAATTTTCATTTCAACTTCAGAATCTTGACTATTTTTAAGATATTTATATGATCTCAAATTGTTTATTCTCATATAAAGACGAACAATTGGAAATGTTATGCTTATATTAACGTTTCTGGGTTAATTTTAAGGATTTTATGAAAATCGTAAATTTAAATTATATTTTATCAATTTATAATGATAATTTTATGTTACTGGCAATTAACGCAAGAGCAAAAACAACTATCAGAAAACAAAAACAAAAATTCAACAAAATAAAATTGACAAAAACCACAAGGTTCAACAATTCTTTAAAGTAAACAAATCTAATGATAGAGTATTTGACATTATATTGAATTAAAATTAAGTCAATATAATTTAAACGTCCATTTGTGAATGTGTTTGAAAAAAACGAATAAAGGTTAAAGCTTTCATTTGCGTTATAATATATGTTATAATATAACATTATTTAGGACACAAATAAAGTGGAGAAATCAGTAAACAATCAACATGTTAAAAGTTTTATGAGTACATAGGAAATATAGCAACAACCGTTTTACGTCCGTTTCTTCAAAACGTATATAAAACGGACGTATAGTACCACGCTTGAAAAACATATGTACAATATCACATGTTTTACGCATGAAAAACGTACGTTTTACGCATGTTCGTGACGGACGTTTTACGCATGAAAAACATCTGTTTAATATACGTTTAAAACAGGTGTTTTACGCAAACAAAAATAGTGAAATTTTCTGCACCACAAACTTAAAGGAGCCTTTTAATTTTTTTGTGAAATTACGACGACTTATTCAGTATGCAAAACCTCCGTAAAACGCCTGTTTTTATGTGTATAAAAGATCCGTATAACATATGTTGAAAAATATCCTTTTTGTATCTATGGTACTATACGTACGTTTTACATGCGTTTATAAACATTCAAAAACGTATGTTGCTATTTTTCGTGTGTAGGTGAAATTTACCAATCTCCATCAGGAATTGTTGATGGAAATTGGCGATTTTCATCTTCCGAACCCCCAAATTTTAGATGGAGAATAAAAAATAAAACGCCGTCTTTAATTTTATGGACAACCATTCTTATTAAATCAGTGTGAATTATTGATTTGATGAAATTGCGTCAATGTAAGGTTAATTATATAGTAAAATATTTTATTAATTCTGAACAATTCGAATAATTAAAAACTTGAAAAATTTTTTGCAGACTATCTAAAGCCAACATGACTCAAACTGCAATTCCTAACAAAACTGTATTTCTGTTCCTTGTTAGTTACCTTTGTGTATATTCCGTGGATGGGCAATGTGAGTACAATTGGTATTTAAAAAATATATATATATATAATATTTTCAGTATGAAAACTTCTTCCATTTTACACTTTTGCACTTTTTATTAATAAAATTTTATTCCAGCAAACTGACTCTTTTATCCGTTACAACTCCGTCGTATGAAAATGTTTGAATCATCGGAAAAACAGGTGGAGAGAACTTGATAATTTCACTAATAGAAAGATTTTTTTAAGACTTGCCATATATCCAGCAAAGAACTGGTTAGAGCAAAAATTGTCCTTTGCAATGAAGAATCAATGAATAGTTATTAAATCTTTACCTGAACTTTTCATTTTGGTTATAAATTACATCGTGAAAATTCAAAGCTTTCAGGTAGAGTTAAATTAGATTGACCAGTAAGAAATATTCATTTCATAAATGATAATAGATATCTTCCTACTATTATGACTACAAATCTGTTCCCATACCGTTTGGGCAAACATCGATTGTGACTTAATACCGGATTTGTCTACTGACTTAACTGACGAGTGCCACTAGTGGAGCAGTGTCTAACCGTCCGGAGCACATGAACTGGCCCAAGTTACTTTAGTGTACATGTTACTCCAGCTTAAGTTTTCAGTGTAGTGTTGTGTGTACTATGTCTGTGTTTCGATTCATTTGTTTGCCATTATCCTGTTTGTTTGTCGACTTTACGATTTCTGTCTGTCCTATTGATATCGTGGAATTGCCGTCTTGATTGATATATAAATAAATACAAATAAATACTTTTTATATGCTGTTTTCACAACCTTAAAAATGGTTTAAGGATATTTTCAGCCTCCGGATCGTGTGATTATACAGCGGTGACTAATTGTTTATCTAAATGGAATGCAAATGTTATAAACAGCGGTAATACTGATGCCTACTGTCAGTAAGTACTGTAATACACTAACGTTTCCTGTCATTATGTAGATATTTCTGATCAAGCTCGTAACAGTTAGAACCCCAAAACACTCCCAAGGAAATTTTGTTTGGAGAAAGATATTCATTTTATAATGATGATCATTCTTAACTTATTGTGTTGAGATTTCCAAGAACTTTTTCTGAAAGGTGAAAACGTCCGCAATAAAAAGAATCATTGCTTTAATTTATGATTCATAAGGCAATAAATCGAACACAAACTAAATTACTAAGTTTAATTTCGACTGTCTCCATGCCACATCTGCTATTTGAAAAATCTAATGAAAATAAACAAGCAAAAAAATTAAGAAACACATTTAAAGAGGACAAAACTCATTTAGAAAATCAACATGTATTGGCAGATCATTCTCTATTTTAACTGAATACACTTACATGACTTATGTGCTGAAACTTTACAGAATGTCGTTTTCGCTCCGGTACATATATTTACATATCTTAGCTAGGTACAATGTGCTGCACATAACAAGAAGGATTTGGTAGATAGTCATTTCAAGATTTTTTTTTTAAAAATTCAAAATCTTCAAATGTTTAGTACTAACGAATTCATATCGCGGCAAACTTGGAAAATGTTTGCATCAACATTTTGCAGTCATATTTACAGAAATACAACGAAACTTCAAAGATTTATCTATCAAGTAATACTCATCTCCTAGCGAGATGGTTGATGCTATGAATAAATATTTTAAGTCATAGAAAAGAGTCGTCACAATACGTGCAAAACGTCAAGAGATAAAAATATTTTCCCGCACTAATCAAATAGAAACCTAAGACGTAACTCGAATTGCAGAATGATAAATTCTGTATGGAGTTTGGTATATACACATAAATTATCCTAAATTTTTTCCCTTATCACCATACTAGGTAAAATTGTAAAAGGAATATAACATCATAAATGCAAAATACTGAGAGGTACATTTGTTGTACCATATTTCCTTTTGATGTAATGTATGACTTTTATTCTCAATCTCTCAATATGCGTTGTTTTTGCCTATTTTCCAAATAAAATGGAAAAATATAAAATTATAAAAGGTGGAAATATAAGAAATATAAGGATGTGGTGTTTTAAACCTCAGCGACACAACCCTACCAAAATACTGCAAAGAAGGCTGCGAGCCATTTTTTGCACCTGCTATTGATAACGATTTGAAAATTGTAGGGCCGGAAAAGAAGTAACCAGTTGTCTGTCACAATGGAAGGATGCTTGTGCTGATGATGCAATATTATCGTCTATTACTGCATTCGAGAATACGTGGAAGACGGCTGAATCAACATACTGTTCCGGAGGATCAAACGGATCAAACGGATCGAACTCTGCTAGTTCTTGTATGTAATAATTATTATAAATAGTTCTAACCTCTTATCAGCATCAATTAATAAAGTCGTATACATTTTACTAATTTAGTACCGAGATTCGCTTCCCTTGTTAAATCTTAATGGCTTATTTAAGAACAATGAATGTCTTATATGTGGTATAATTATCTTTAGATACCGTCCATGCTTTAAATATTGCATGTTTATTTGATCTTCTTTTCTAGGACTTATTATGATCTCCCTTATAAGAAATTTATAAGGAATACATATTGATTTGCAGGCGTGTGGGAGTATTGATTTCAATTTCAACCACATATCCGAAATTAATATATCACAAAATATCAAGTTGAAATTTACCGCACTTAATAGTTGTCCTTGCCGCTTAATTTCAGCTTTATATTTCGATTTGTTTGGATTTTAGTACTTCTTTAATTTTCAGAAGGTTCCTCCTTGATATGTCCCATTTTGTTTCTTTGGGCATTTTACAATTTCCATTATGGAGTGGACTCTGGTTCATTATTGAAGGCCGTAATGGGACTTGAGAAGGTTTAAATTCGACTGCCATTTGATGGCTGGCTGTCTTATGGAGAATCTTGCCATATCTCCTATTGTTATATATCTATGCAGTAAAGACAAAAAAAAAACATATTTATGTAACATTAGTAAACTTTTGTTTTAATTACAAGTAATTGTACTAGATAACCATTTGATGTCCACCTGTTTGTTAATAATATGTAATGGCAGGAAATGACCAATGTCTGGAGATCTCCTTTTTACCATTTATTGTCGAGGTATTAGTTTGTTTTTTATTTTCGTTCCTGTGGGTAATGGTCAATGCAATTGATTCTGAGGTTGTTAACTAGCGTATTGAAACATCACTGTCACTGTGTAACACGTGTGAAATACAGTTATTTAAGAAAGAAGTTTCAATTTAAACATTTGCAGCAAAACAAATTTGTGCATGAGCGATTTTTTAGATTGTTATTTGTATTAATCCGCATTTTTTTTAAATAATTGAATGTTGCATTATAATAATAATCTAATTGTATATATTCTGCAGTGACAGTTATCCTAATTGGTGTACTTTCAACGATAGCATATGCTATGCATTAACAGTAAGTATACATCAATCTAAAAAATCAATATTTTTAAAGATAAATGAGAGATTTAAGATGATAAGAAGTTATAAATAGAAATTTAATCTGAGTAAATTCAACGACAGGACAACAACTTATTAACACGACAAAAAAAATCCAAGAGGAAAATACAAAACAAAAGAAATTTGAGACAATATTTGTTTTCATTTTTTAACAACAGCTTCTGCATTTTTATTAATTTACCTAGTTAGTTTTATATAGAATTTGAAATTTAAAGAGCAAGATTGCACTCTTTACATACTATTGACTAACTTCACAACTATACATTATAAAATTATAACTCAGTTATTAGATTTACTGTTACATTATTTTATGTATTTATTTACAGATTGATAACCAGAAGAAAGGATACTAACCTTAGTCTACCAACAATCTATGAGATGTCTACAGCAGCTATGTTGCTTTTCTGTTTTTTAAATTCATGTATTTTCAAAGTTCAAATTTCTTTGACATAAAACCATTTATTTCAGTAGAGTTAACTTTAACATATTATATCCATATGTAACTTATGTATTTGATATATTTTAGATGGTAAATAAAATTATGGACCTTTACATTTCGTTTTAAGAGCGCACATACATGTATATACGTATGACATGAAGCAAAAGGTTTTGTTCATTTGTAAAAAAAAAAACAGGAAAATTGAAACAATTATTGTCTCTCCACTTAAAGTAAATGGCATTACAAGCACACAT
>JAULBM010318987.1:0-23814 GCA_032357055.1 Geukensia granosissima | reverse complement strand
GCTATTTTACTGGAGGCTCATTTCCAGGAGGCTAATTTACTGTGCGCTAATTTACTGGGGGCTCATTTACAGGGGGCTATTTTACAGAGGGCTCATTTACTGGAGGCTCATTTACAGGAGGCTAATTTACTGTGCGCTAATTTACTGGGGGCTAATTTAAGCAAGGCTAACTTAAGCGGACTCGATTTAAGATTTATTGAATATCATACAAAAGGAGCTAATTTAACTGGAGCTAAATTAGAAGGTATCAAATTAGAAGGAGCTAGGTTAAATTGGAAGGACATAGAACACGGAGCAACCATCGATAAAAAAAACAAACATCATATTGAGAAATACAAAGATTCGATAGTCGATTATGACGAGACCTTGATTAACTGGGTTTAACCATCCTCATTAAAAACCTTCCTTCATCAATTCCCTTTCCTTCTCAATAAAAAAACTTGATTTTTTCCTTCAATCCTATTAAATTGTAAACTATCAGAAAAAAAACTGTTAGGATAACATCATGACAAAAAAACAATCAGAAAAATCTACTAACGAAAAAGACCTCAAAAAAGATAGCCCAGAATCTTTTAAAAAAGAAACCGGTAATATCGATGTCCATACCGAAAACCTTTTTCCAATTATTAAAAAATGGCTTTACTCGGAATCGGATATCTTCCTTCGCGAGTTAATCTCCAATGCCCATGATGCGATTACCAAATTAGAATACCTGATTAATGTTGGTCAAAGCGAAGCCAAGCTAGATCATCCCCTCATCGAAGTGAACATCGACAAAAAAGCCAAGACCCTGTCGATTAGCGATAATGGGATTGGCATGGATCATGAAGAAATCAAAAAATACATCAATCAGATTGCCTTCTCCGGTGCTGAGGAATTCCTTAAAAAATATCAAGACAAGAGCGAGAATGTGGGCATCATCGGACATTTTGGAATGGGGTTTTTTTCCTCCTTCATGGTGGCTGACAAAGTAGAAATCATCTCCCTCTCTCATCAAAAAGATGCCACAGCGGTTCATTGGACTTGCCAAGGACAAACCTCCTTCACCATGGAACCCACCACCAAAGACAAGGTGGGAACTCAGATCATCCTTCATATCAATAAAGAGCATGAAGATTATTTAGACGATAAAATCATCAACGACTTAGTTAAAAAATATTCTAATTTCCTTCCGGTTGAGATTAAGGTCAACAATAACAAAGCCAATGAGCAAGTCGCCATTTGGCAGAAGAAAGCCAAAGACCTAGAAGAGAAGGATTATCATGATTTTTACAGCAAGCTTTTCCCCATGGATGGCGTGCCACTTTTCTACATCCATCTTGATGTCGAATATCCTTTTAAATTAAAAGGAGTTCTCTATTTCCTGAAAATCAGGACGGATTTAGAGATTAATCAAAAAGGACGGATTAAATTATTTTGTAACAATGTATTTGTCTCTGACAATGTCGCTGACTTCATTCCCCAATACCTAAACCTGCTTCAAGGTGTGATCGATAGTCCAGACATTCCCCTCAATGTTTCTAGGAGCACATTACAAAACGATGCTCAAGTTAAGAAAATCTCTAAGCATATCATTAAGAAAATCACCGATCGACTAAAGGAGATTTTTAGCGAAGACCGCAAGACTTATGAGACCTATTGGAAAGACATCCATCCTTTCATTAAATTTGGAATCATGAACGATGCCGATTTCTATGATAAGATGAAAGATTTTATTATTTTTGAAAATCATCAAGGTGTTTTTCAATCTTTAAAGGAATACCAAGAGAAAAACGACAAGCTAAAAGATAAAATCATCTACACTAGCGATGCCGATAAACAAAAGATTTTCATTGAGAAAATTGAAAAACGAGGCGTTGATGTCTTGCTCCTCAATTCCCCCATCGATACTCATTTTATTCAACATCTAGAAATGAAAATCATGCCCACTCGCTTCTTAAGGGTGGATAGCGACAGTCCAGAAAAATTATTAGCAACGGATGCTGACGATAAGGAAGAGAAAAAAGAAGAGGAATACAAGGACACGGTTACTTTAATGAAGAAGCATATTAAAGAAGAAAACCTTAATATTCAATTCTCGGATTTAGAAGAAGATGATATTCCTTGTATGTTGGTTTTCAATGAACAGATGAGACGCTTTCAAGATATTTCTAGCGTGTTTGGAAATAATCAAAACCCCAGCGACCAATTAGCTTTTGCTACTTTGGTATTAAACAAAAAAAATAACCTAGTTCAAAAAATCATCAAGGGAGACGATCCTAAAATCGATTTAATTTGTCAATATGTATTCGATTTAGCCCTCCTCCAACAAGGAAAGCTAACCGGAGAAAAGCTGGTCTCTTTTACTAAGCGAACCTCCCAATTACTTGGCTAATTTTAAATTTAAAATAGGTTTTAAACTAGGTCGATTATTTTTTTAACCACGGCAGCGGCACCAAAACCATTGTCAATATTGACTACGGAAATTCCGGGTGAACAAGAACTCATCATCCCCAGCAGTGCGGTTAATCCGTTAAAACTAGCTCCATAACCCACACTACTGGGTACGGCGATTACTGGCACCTTCACCAACCCATTCACCACACTAGCTAAAGCCGCTTCCATTCCAGCCACCACCACCACCACTGGAGAGTTAAGGATTTCCTTCCTCCTGCCTAATAACCGAGAAAGACTAGCCACACCTACATCATAAAAAGTATTAGATGGGATACCCCAGAAATTAAGTGATAGTCTACATTCCTCTGCAATCGGAATATCCGAAGTTCCTGCAGTGAGGATGGCAATCGGTTTAATGGTTTTAGTTTTTTTAGCTTTTTTAGTTTTATTTGATGGAGTAGTAAGTTTTGTATTGGCTAACTGGGCTAGCCGAAAATACTCTAGGGGGATGGGTTTTTTATTTTCTTTTAAAAAATCATTGGCTAAAGCCAGATAAGATTTTTCGGATAGTTTGGTTATTAAAAAATGATTTTTTTTTTGGAGTTTAGTAAAAATAATTTTTTTAAGATGCTGATAATCCTTACCTTGAGCAAAGATAACCTCATCAATACCGCTTTCGCGTTTACGATGAGGGTCTAGGACTGCTTCATCAAGAATGTCGAAATAAGAATGATAGTTTTTTTTTTCTAAGAAACTAATAATCTTTTCCTTAGAAATTTTTCCCTTTTTAAAATCTTCTAGGAGTTTTGAATATTGATCATCCAATATCTTTAAAAACTAGAAATAAATAGAAAAATTCTTAGTCAATCCCACCACTTCTTGCTTAACTTTTTTAAGGTATTCTTCATCACCAAGATGATCGGCTACTCCTGAAATCCACTCCGCAATTTTCTCCATCTCTGGCTTACCCATTCCTCGACTAGTAACCGCTGGAGTTCCAATCCTTACCCCACTCGTAACAAAAGGAGACCTGGGATCATTGGGTACGGCATTTTTATTAAGGGTGATACCGGCACGATCTAGGTTTTCTTCTAAATCTTTTCCACTTATATCTTTTTTAATCAAACTTACCAGCATCAAATGATTATCCGTTCCACCACTCACCACATCAAAACCCTTTCCGATTAGTGCTTGTGCTAAATGGCGAGCATTTTCGATGACCTTTCCTTGATAGACTTTAAAATCATCCGACAAAGCCATTTTAAAAGCAATCGCTTTAGCCGCGATGACATGCTCTAGTGGGCCTCCTTGGATACCAGGGAAGATAATCGAATTAATTTTTTTAGCATTAGCTTCACTAGTTAAAATCATTCCCCCCCGCGGGCCTCTTAAGGTTTTATGGGTGGTGGTTGTCACATAATCCGCATAAGGTACTGGTGACGGATGATGACCCGTAACGACTAGTCCGGCGATATGGGCAATATCGGCTAAAACAACCGCTCCACATTCATCAGCAATCTCACGAAATGCTTTAAAGTCAATCACCCTAGAGTAACTACTAGAACCGCAGACAATCATTTTCGGCTGGAAAGTTTTAGCTTTTTCTCTTACTTTATCATAGTCGATTAAACCACTATTAGAATCAATCCCATAAAAGTCTGATTCATAAATCTTTCCACTAAAATTAACTTTAGAGCCGTGGGTAAGATGTCCGCCCTCGGCTAAATTCATTCCTAAGACACGATCACCCGGCTTGAGTTCTGCCATATAGACACCTAAATTGGCTTGACTACCTGAGTGAGGCTGGACATTGACATGCTCACTTCCAAAAAGTTGTTTAGCACGATCAATCGCTAATTGTTCAATTTCATCAACAAATTGGCAACCTCCGTAATATCTTTTTTTAGGGTAACCTTCGGCATATTTATTGGTGAGAAGACTTGCTTGTGCCTCACACACCGCTTGATAGGTAATGTTCTCGGAAGCAATTAATTCAATCCCTTCTTCCTGTCTTTTCTTTTCCTCTAATAAGAGTTTATAAATCTCTGGATCTTGTTTTTCTATATGTTTCATGTTACCTCTTAATATATTTTCTTATATTTTCTTAATTTCAGTTAGGCATTATTTTTTAAGCGTTATCTATTAATAATTTATATTGCACTTCAACTGTTTTAATCAGCTCAATCGCTTTAGCTAGATCATTTTCTAAAACCATTAAATAAAGATGATCACCAATCCCGCTCACAGTAATGGAAAGCTCAGAAGTCATCTCTCCATCCAAGCTAGCAAAAATATTATTATTTTCTAAAACACCTTTCACTAGGTTAGCATCCATGGTGCTGTAAAATTCTGCTACCCGGACTAATTTATTGTTATTATCGTTGCTACTCATTTTTTGACATGCCCTTTTTAATAATTATATTATAAATAATAAAATTATTTTAAATTTTTAAAGAAAAGAAATTGAATCAAAAATCAATCTCTTTATGCATAATATCGAATACAAAACCAATATAAAAATCTTGATCGGTAATTGGATGTAGTGAACGATCCTCGGTTGAATCATAAAACTGACCCGTTGTAGAAAAATACTGATCATAAGTATAGGTATAAGAGAGTAATGTCTTAAAGAATGGAGTGAATTTATAACCAAGACTAAGGAAGCCACGATATCTTCTTTTATACATTAAAGCATTTTCGGAAAGAAGATTAGGATCGTAGAGACTGGCATGCATAACTGAGAAAAAGTTTTTAATGTCTAATTCTAAATAAATCATCGCAGTAAGTCCATAGATTAAATGAGGATTAATCTGACTCCTAGCATCGTAGCTACCATCGTTATAGACGGTGAAAGGATCAAAAAAACCATCCTGATATTGAAACTCCTCTTTTACTGCTCTATCTAATGCCCCCATGTCCCTTAGTCCATGTAGCCGTAGCATGCTTTCAAAACCTAAGGTTAGATAAGGAACGCGGTAATAAAAGTAGGTCTTTACCATGTGATTATTCTCTTTTATGGGAACAGAACCATAATTACCAATTTGAAAAGCCACCCCTGCAAAAAGATCCTCATCCCTATAACCAATCCTGCCACTAAATGTTTTAGCCGAATTACTATCCAAACCAATCTCTCCATTAGAAAAACCTAATGCTAATTCAAAACCATGGATTAACAAAGTCCAGCTAATCCCCGTATCATAATGAGGAGTGATTAAATAAGGAATCGGATAATCTCGATGACCTGTCGCCATGGAGTGATTAATATAACTTGTACCCGTGTTGGTACTATAAACTGCCTTCCCAGTGGTGAACATTACAGGAAGGTAATAACTTTTTTGAGGGCTTACATGAAGAAGTGGCTTAAACATTCCGGCTTGAATGGTTTGATATTTTAAAAAGTTAATCGACAGGGCTAATTGATTGGGATAGAAAACTGGTGGCTGAAAATTCTCAAAAAATCTTCCTTTGGGAGAGAGGGATTCTAAAAAATAAAAATCAACATTTAAGGTAAAGGGGACATCTTTAAAGAAGCGAATATAGTCGAAATCAACCCTAAGAGCCGCTCCAAAAGTTTGCTCATTGCCAGTGGTTTCTATGACATAACTTCCTCGATAATATAAAAGGAATTCACTACGATTAATAAATCGATTTTTTGTTTCCTCATTTTCTTCATTTCCTCCATTTCCTTCAATCAGTTCAATCTGATTAGAAACTTGCTCTTCATTAATATTATTGACATCACTCAACTGAGCAAAAAGAGTAAAAAAGTAGAGAGAAAGAACGAAAGTTGTCTTGAAGATTTTTTCTAACACTTGGTTTAAATTATATCATTTATCTTACATTTTAATAAGATTCTAGTTTATAATTAAATATGACTAAAACATTTACTCCCCCAAACCAAACTGCAGCTTGGAAAAAACTTCTTACTCATCAAAAAAAGATTAAGCAAACGACTCTTAAGCAACTTTTTCAAGATTCTAAAAAACCTAATCGTTTTAAAGATTTCTCAATTGAGAAAGAAGGAATATTCCTAGATTATTCAAAAAATCTACTAACCAAAGAAACCATTCAATTACTTATTTCCCTAGCAAAAGAAATGAACCTTGAAAAAGCCACTCAACAATATTTTGCTGGAGGAAAGATTAATTGGACGGAAGATCGATCCGTATTACACACCTTACTGCGAAATAGCAAGGCAAAGCAATTCACATTAGATGGAGAGAATGTTCTTAGTCCTATTCGCAAAGTCTTAGCTAAAATGGAGATTTTCTCCAAACGAGTTCGTAGTGGACAGCATACTGGGGCAACTGGGAAAAAAATTACCGATGTGGTTAATATCGGGATTGGTGGTTCTTACCTAGGCCCTAAGATGACAGCTCGGGCATTATGGAAATTTAGCGATGGCCCTAAGATTCATTTTATTTCTAATGTTGATGCTAATGATATGGAGTTTGCCCTCAAAAATCTTTCCCCTGAAACCACACTTTTTTTAATCGCCTCTAAAACTTTTACTACTGAAGAAACCCTTACCAATGCACACCTAGCCCGTAAGTGGATTGTAAACAAGTTAGGAGTAAAAGCAGTTGAGAAACATTTTGCTTGCATGTCCACTAATGCCCCTAAGGTAGAAGAGTTTGGAATTAATCTAAACAACATGTTCGAGTTCTGGGATTTTGTTGGAGGACGATATTCTATCTGGTCTGCTATCGGACTTCCCCTCATGATTGCGATTGGGCCCCGCCTTTTTAGAGAATTTTTAAAAGGTGGTGAAGAGATGGATCATCACTTTAAAACTTCTTCATGGGAAAACAACCTTCCGGTTCTCCTCGCATTAATTGGAATTTGGCATAACAATTTTCTTAACTCAGCCAGTCATTTGGTTGTCCCTTATTATAGTGATCTCGCCTATTTCCCTAGCTATCTTCAACAGATGGATATGGAGTCTAATGGAAAAACCATTAATCAATTAGGAAAAAGAGTATCCTACACTACTGGTAATATCCTTTGGGGAGAAGTGGGTACCGATGCTCAACATTCCTTTTATCAACTACTCCACCAAGGAACTAAAATTTCTACGATCGATTTTATTGGTGTCTGTAAACCCGGACATCGTGTCACACTAAGTCATAATCGGCTCATGGCAAATCTTTTTGCTCAAAGTGAATCCTTTGCTTTTGGATTCAATCGCCAGGAAACCATCCAATTAATTAAAGATGAGAACAAAGATAAGGTTTTAAGCAATATCCAATTACCCCATCGTATTTTTGAGGGCAACCGCTCCTCTAATACTATCTTGATTGATCGTCTTACTCCTAACTCCTTAGGTAAACTAATCGCTCTTTATGAACATAAGGTTTTTGTGCAAGGAGTTATTTGGGGAATTAATAGTTTCGATCAATGGGGAGTAGAACTCGGCAAGCGGGTCGCCAAGAGTATTTCTAATACTATTCAAAAAAATAATCTAAAAAATCTTTCTGATAGTTTATCTAATTCTTCGACTAGCGGTTTAGTGGACTACTATTTAAAAAGGAATAAAAAGTAAAATTACTCTATCGATTCAGATGGTAAATCGGTTGGTTTAAAGAAATCAAAACCAAACCACCATTTTCTTAACGGTTCACCCGTAAAACTAATACTAAAGAAAAAGTTAAGTTTATCATTACGTTTGCCAGCATTTTTTAAAAGTTCATTAGGTAGGTTTTTGATAATACCGGGATTACTAACCACTTGTCTTATCAAGTAATTAAAATAAGGTTGATTGACAGATGATTTAATCATTTTTTCAAAATTGACCTTTCCTTCTTGATCAACATTGGCTAGAGCAATGACTTCATCTTTCTTGACATAATAGAAATTCATCGCTCCCCCAGCATACACATAAGTAATCAAACGCTTTTTCAAAAGATTGGCTAGCTCCAAATTGAATTCTGAATCATAATGACTGCGAACACTAATCTGGAAGAACTCCGATTCATCAAACCAGAACTTGTTTTCCAAACTATCTTCGGTATCAACTGACAATCTTTTTTGGGAGGTTTTAGTCTTCTCAGATTTTTCAATCGTCTTAGCAAGGTTATTATTCTCACCTTCGCTTTTACTCGGCATTAAACCATTTTTTTCTTTCTCTAGTTTAGTCTTTCCTTTTTGATTGAGTTTTTTATCTTCAAAAGAAACCTGAGTGGATGATTTTTGTGATTTTTTAAGATCAGTACTTTGATTCTCTGCAATAGGATTAAATTCTCCTGGCAAGTGTTGACCCTCCTTAGGACTAAACTTTCCCCTACCCCTATAGTCGAAACGAGAAATAACTTTAGTCTTTTGATCATGAGGATCAACTTGAGGAGTGGTAAGATCCACCAAAATCCTACTAGGAGAACGATTAATTTTTAAAAAGTTTTGGCTATCTTTTATAATTGGGTAAAGAAGGTATAGGTGTAATCCTGCAGAAAAGATAAGAAAAATATAAAAACGGTGATGATCTAAAAACTTTAATAATCTCATCAATTAGTTTCTCTTTTAGGAATTATTAAGAACTCCTTCTAAAACTGTTTGTAGCTCACTATACACTTCGTCAGGGCTTTTTTGAGCATCAAATATCATAATTTTACGATTATCTTTTTCTCTTAAAAAGAAAATCGCTCTATCATAATTATACTCTACTTTAGTAAGAATTTGTTCTTTTTCAAAGCCATGGTGTTCGCTACGATCCCGAATACGTTCTAGAGCAATTTGGTTGGGCAAAGCAAAAAAGAAAGTTAAATCCGGAATTAGACAATTTTGACCATAACCATGCCTATCATAGAGTTTTTCATAGAAAGAAAATAATTGCATATCATCATTAATATCAATGGCTTGATAGGCATAAGAGGAAAGATCAAAACGAGAGGAAATAACTAAATATCCTTGGCTAATAAGTTTTTTTATTTTATTAACATGTTGGAAGCGATCCTCAAGGTATAACTCTAAAATCTCATTGGTGTTTTTTTTCTCAATATCACCTGCTAGCAATTTAGCTAATTTTTTACCTGCTTCACTTTCTTGGGTAGGTTCAGCTTCTACAGATAATTTGATGGAACGGTTTTCTAACCATTCTTGACACCGGTTTAGTTGAGTATTCTTCCCAGAACCATCTATACCTTCAAAAACAATAAACATTTTTTAATTTTATCATAAGAATACATTATTTACTTAGCCAATACAATACCGCACCTCATTATATAATTATTACTTATAATAAGTATTACTTATATAAGTTCTTTATGGAAAAAAAACTTGGACAATCCTATTTCATTAATATTGTTTACCAAATCAGCATCTCCGTTTACTACCTAGGTTATTTTTTATTTTCTCTTTTAAGTTTGCGTTTATTTTCTCAAGACGAGAAAGGAGAAATAACTAAAGCTAGACTTGGTCGGTTGTTATCTAAAACTGAACGAGACAATCCTCACCATCCCATTTGGATTCATGCAGTTTCTGGAGGAGAAGTAAAGTTAGCCATGAGATTAATCGAGGAATTCTTTCCTGCAAAAACTTTTACAGAAAAAATTCTAGTTACCTACTCATCTATGAGTGGTCGAGCCATGGCTGAAAATCTTTTTCAAGACACCCGTATCACTCACAACTATTTACCAATTGACTTTTCCTTGATAACTTCATTTTGGTGTCGAAAAATTAAAGCCAAGAAATTCATTATCATCGAACATGATTTATGGCCGAATTGGCTCAAAGCAATTAAAAAAAATCAAGGACAACGAATCATTATTAATTATCACCTAAAGCCAGTTGACCGAGAAAGGTTTAGCTTGTTTAATAGTATTTTCCACTTTACCCATGATGTCGACGTCCTGCTAGCCCAGAATAATAACGAAGTGGAAAAGGTAACCACTCTCCTGCCCCGATTTAAAGTGGTCAATGCTGGTAATTTAAAATATGGGATTAAAAAAGAAACCGCTCAAAACTGGTTAGCTCATCAAGATAAAAAGCGACTACTTATCACCTTAGGTTCTTCCCACCCTGGAGAAGAAAAAATTGTTTTAGAAGCACTATTGGATTTTCTTCAAGGAAAGAAAATTGCTTTGATTATTATACCTCGACATATTGATAGAAGTCCATCCATTCTAAAAATTATCCAAAAAGATTACCCCAAACTTTCTATTGAAATTATCTCCACTGATGAGCTTTCGCCTAAAAGAAAAAAGAATAGTTCTAATATTCCAATACTAACTAATGATGTCACCATTATTAATGCCATGGGTTGGTCTGAAAAGATTTATCAAAGTAGTGACTTGGTTATGATTGGGGATACTTTTATTTCCTCTCAAGGTGGGCACAATTTTTTAGAAGCAGTTCAATATCAAAAACCCACTTTCTATGGGGAATATATGATTAACTATCAAGATATCACTTCGATTTTTGAAGAGAATCAAGGAGTAGAAAGAGTGAAAATTAATGATTTTAAAAAGACCTTAGATACTTATCTTAGCTCTAGTAAGAAAAGGAATCAATTGGCTCGTAATGGTTTTTATCTACTCAAGCATATTGGGTATGATAAAAAAATCTATTCTGAGTATTTACAAAAATTTTAAAAAGGCAACAATAAATGATAGAAACCACACCTGTATGTAAACATTTTGGAGCTTGTGGAGGATGTAGCTACCAAGATTGGGAATACTCTTACGAATTACAAGAAAAAACTAATCGTCTTAAAGAGATGTTTAAGATTCACAACCTAGCAGATGAGGTATTCCTTCCTATTCAGTTTAATCAACCCTATCATTATCGTTCCCGTATGGATTTCTTTTTCTATGACTATAGTGTTTGTCAAAAGAAAAAAGGTGATTTTCGATTTAAAGTAAAACTAGAGGAATGCCATATCGCTCATGAGCTTATCGGTAAATATTTAAAGAAAATTAATCAGTGGTTTAAAGACCACCAAAATGATCTCCCCTTTATTAGTACTCCTGCTAATTTTAACCGAAGATTATTAAAATACATAACCATCCGGAAAGTATTTTTTAATCAAGAAACTTCCATCACCTTTATTGTTAATAAAAATGCTGAATTATTAGATAGTTGGATAGATTTTTTAAATAAAAACCTTGATGAATTAGAAAATATTTTAAAAGAAGAGGAATCTCAAGAAATTAGTTTTCTCCTTGGACGAGTGGGTGAAAAACAAGAAGTTAGCATCACTCCAGATTTTAAGGTGTTAAGAGGCAAAGAACACCTTACTGAATACATCTTAGGAAAATCTTTTCAGTTTCATACTCAAGGTTTTTTTCAAAACAATTCTCCCATGCTAGAAAAGATCGTCCTTTGTATTCAAGATTGGATGACATCCTATGATATTCCCCAAAAGAGATTATTCGATCTCTATGGAGGTTGCGGAGTATTAGGGATATCACTGGCTAAGTTCTTTGAAGAAATTTGGGTGGTCGATACCGAAAGTTTAAATATCGATTATGCTCAAAAGAATTTTGTAGCCAACCAAATCGATAATGGGAAAATCATGGCCATGAATGTCAAGGACTTCCTAGATATTGATGATTACTTTAAAAAACCTGATGAGACTGTTTTCTTCCTTGATCCACCACGAAGTGGACTTAATCCAAAAGTCATTAAACGAATCTTAAAAAGAAATCCCAAGGTGATGATCTATGTCTCGTGTAAAATAGAGGTATTGGTAGAAGAGTTAAAACCTCTATCCTCCCAATACCAAATAGCTAAGATACAACCGTTTGATCTTTTCCCTCGAACACCTCACTTAGAGGTTTTAGTCCTCTTAATAAGAAAATAAATTAGGAATAGGAAAAAATATCCTAATGATTAATAATTAATGGTTAGTGGTTAGAAAATAATCTTAAATTTAGAAATTATCGAATTCCACCCATCATTACATATTTTACTTCAAGGAATTCATCCAATCCATACTTAGACCCTTCACGCCCAATTCCAGACTCTTTCACTCCACCGAAAGGAGCAACTTCGTTTGAAATGACTCCCTCGTTCACTCCAACCATGCCTACTTCTAAAGCTTCTGCTATTCGCCAAGCCCTAGATAAATTTTGAGTGTAAAAATATCCCGCTAAACCAAAGTTAGTATCGTTAGCTTTCTCAATAACTTCTTCGTCGGTTTCAAAACTAGTTACTCCTGCAACTGGTCCGAAGGTTTCTTCACAACACATGAGTGTATCGTGACTTACTTTTTTTAAGATAGTTGGTTGAAAAAATTTCTTCCCTCTCTCATGTCGTTTACCGCCTGTAACCAACTGTGCCCCCTTAGCAAGAGCATCTTCTACATGCCTTTCTACCTTTTCTAAAGCTGCTTCATTGATGAGCGGTCCTTGATTAACTCCATCTTCAGTACCCTCGCCGACCTTTAATGCTTCTACCTTTTTCTTAAATGCACTCATGAAGGATTCAAAAATCCCTGTTTGCACATAAATCCGATTAGCACAAACACAAGTTTGACCCGTATTTCTAAACTTACAAGCGATTGCACCATCAACCGCACTTTCTACATCGGCATCATCGAATACGATGAAAGGAGCATTGCCGCCTAATTCTAAACTCGTCTTTTTTACAGTTTTAGCACATTGCTCTAAAAGCAATTTGCCAACCGCTGTGGAGCCCGTAAAAGATAATTTTCTAACCAAGGAACTGGAAGTTATTTCACCTCCAATTTCTACCTTATCTCCCATTACTAAATTAACAATCCCATTTGGGAAACCAGCTTCTTGAGCTAAAACCATCAAGGCAATTGCAGATAACGGGGTAAGTTCGGCGGGCTTGATAACCGCACTACAACCTGCGGCTAATGCTGGAGCTAATTTTCGAGTAATCATAGCTAGAGGAAAATTCCAAGGAGTAATAATCCCAACCACTCCAATCGGTTGTTTTAAAACAACAATCCGACCATCTTGCTTAGGACTAGGGATAATATCTCCGTAAGAACGTTTAGCTTCTTCAGCAAACCAATCCACAAAACTAGCCGCATAGGCAACTTCCCCACGAGCTTCAGCTAAGGGCTTGCCTTGCTCAGCCGTCATGATTTGAGCTAAATCTTCAGCATTTTCTTTGATGAGTTGTGACCATTTCATTAAAAGGATCGACCTTTCTTTGGCAGTACTCTTCCATGCCTTAAAAGCCAAATAGGCTTGTTCAATAGCCAAACGAGTTTCACTTTGTCCACAAAAGGGAACTTTAGCAACTTCTTGCTCGGTAGCGGGATTAATGATTGAAAGCGTTTTACCACTTGATGATTTTTCATACCACTTTCCCCCCACCAAAAATTGATTTTTTAATAAACTTTTATTTTTAATATTTAAAGACATATTCTTCTCCGTATTTTTAATTTAATAATATTTAAAATCCATTTTAAAATCCATAAGACCCAATAACTTTTCTAACAGAATAATCAACATTCGACATCACCAAGGTTTCAGTTTGAAAGCCACTTTGTTTTTTCTTAACTTGATTTAAAAAAGAGCAGTGGGTCACTCCAGTAGCAAAGAAATAAACTTCCTTGGATTTAATAATCTCATCTGCTGACCACCAACGTTCTAAATCATAACCATGTTTTAACATTTTACTCTTTTCTTCATCGCTTTGGGGATTGTATCTAAAATAATATTCTAAATTAACTGATTTAGCAATAGCTGCCAGTAAAATACCCTCTGGAGTTCCTCCCGTGCCAATCACCACATCTATACCTGGACGAGAGGAAACCACATATAGCCCTCCCATGACATCAACCGAATCGGTGACATGCAATCTAACTTTTAGTTTAATCAGTCGTTTAATAAGATCAGCATGTCGAGGTTTATCCAAAATAAAAACCCCTAATTCGTGAATGTTTTTTTTTAATATTTTAGCCGTCTGAATAAGTTTTTTCTCCAAAGGCCATTCCATTTTAATTTTTCCCTTAAGCTTTGCAGAACCCATGAATTTATCCACATAAAAGGAAGGCCCTACTGGTAAAACAGTCTTTCTATCACAAATACATAAAACTACTAAACTATTAGATAAACCTTGACTTAAATTAGTAGTTCCCTCTATCGGATCAATGATAAAGTCGAATTGAGCATTCTTACTATCCCCGAAATCTTCATCGGGCTTAAGATAATAGGATTTATCCTTCTCGCCTTCACTAATCACGACTCTTCCTGTCAAAGGGGACTCGGTAAGGGTTTTACGAATTGAATCTACTGCTAATTTATCTGCCCGAAGTTTATTCATTCTACCAATTTGGTCATAAACTGCAATAGCGGTGTTTTCTGTAATTTTCCTCCCCCAATAAAAAATAGTCTCTTTATTAACTTTCATTTTAGCGACCCCATTCTTAAATCATAAATATTAACTATAAGTTTTATTTCAATAATATAGTATTGCATGTTTTATGACTTATTAATTAATGATAACCTATTTATTAGAAATTGTGGATGAATTATAATGATATAAATTTTATTTAAAAATTTAAGCTATTTTTAAAAAATTTATAGATAGAATAAAAACTAAGAATCGGGCATACTGGATTTGAACCAGTGACCTTCAGACCCCCAGCCTGACGCGCTAGCCAACTGCGCTAATGCCCGTTTAAAGAATGTTATTAAATTATACTATTAAATTGACTCAATAACCCTTTCATAATAAGCATTGCCTAATATTTCTTAATTGTTTCTCAATGTTTCTATTTTTTGCGAGAAACGATTAAATCAGCAAAATCGATAAGGTATTGAATAACTCCACCATCAACTTTTTCGAGGTTACTTAAACTTCCTTTAGCATCGGCTAAAAGTTCTTGAGAGTATTGTTTAGATTGATCAATCCCAACCAATTTAACGAAAGTAGCTTTTTCGTTAACAAGGTCACTTTGATTTTTCCCTAAATCTTCACTGCTAGAGGTCGCCTCTAAAATATCATCTACCACTTGATATAATAAACCAATTTTTTTACCATAATTGGCTAGAATAGGAATCATCTCCTGACAATTACAATAAGTGGGTAAAGCCAAAAGACTTGCTGAAATTAATTTCCCAGTTTTTAAGAAATGAAGTTTTTCTAATTCTTCTAAACTAATACTTTTTTTCTCTGCTTCCATATCCATGAATTGTCCACCAATCATCCCTTGAGAGCCAACCGAGGTGGCAATTAAATAGGCAGCTTCTTTGAAGTTAAACAACCCATTTTCTTTGTATAATCCTTTGTCTAATAGTGGGAGAGAAGGCATAGACAAAAGAAGTTCAAATGCTTGATTGAGAAGACTATCTCCAACTAAGATAGCGGTGGCTTCATTGAACTTGACATGGCAGGTGGGTCGACCTCTTCGCAAGGAATCATTATCCATGGCAGGTAGATCATCATGAACTAAGGAATAACAATGAATCAATTCAATCGCTAAAGAAAAATTTTCGGTGACTTTCTCTAAAGATGGCAGGATTGAATCACCATGCTCTTCGGAGATTTTTTTTTTGATTATTTCTAAACCAAGGAAAACTAGGAGGGGTCGCATTCTCTTACCATCACCTTCAAGCACATAGGCGATTGCTTCTCTTAGCTTAGGAGGAATATTTTGGTTATGATTTACCTGTTCAATGTATTGAGATAAAATTCCTTCAAAGTATTTTTTTTTAATTTGATAGAATGAATTAAAATCTTTTGGAGAATTATCTAACACAAGTTTTAAATATTAATCTTCTCTTACTTCTAGGGCTTTTTTATGTCCAGTTAGCTTTTCAATATCAGCTAAAGTCTTTGCTGAGGGTGCATAAGCATCAAAGGCGGCTTGATTGTACTCGATTAAATTAGTGCGTTTTAAAAAAGTATAAACACCTAGTGGAGAGGAAAAACGAGCAGAACGATTGGTGGGAAGGACGTGATTAGTTCCACAAATATAATCTCCGATTGGTTCGCTCGCATATTCTCCGATAAAGATGGCACCGGCTTCAGTTATCTTTGGTAATAGTTTTTTATAATCAGTTACTAATAATTCTAGATGTTCTGGAGCGATGTGATTTACAATCGCTGGAACTTCATCTAAGTCTTTAACAACTATCATCACTCCTCTTTTTTTTAACGAGGACTCGATTAATTCTTTCCTTTCCAGTTGATTAGCTAGTGAGATAATTTCTTGATTAACCTGTTGGCAATGCTCTCGGCTATTGCTAATCAATACAACTAATTCACCTCCAGCATGCTCGGCTTGAGAAAGAAGGTCTCCAGCTATCCAGCGGGGTGAGGAAGAGCCATCGCTTATGACCACTATTTCACTATGCCCATAAAGACCATCAATCATTACTTCACCAAATACTAACTTTTTAGCGACATTAACATATTGATTACCCGGACCAACAATAATATCTACGGGAGTTATGGTGTCCGTACCATAAGCAAGCGCAGCAATAGCTTGTGCGCCTCCGCACAGATACACCTCATCAATTCCAAGTTTTTTTATGGTGTAAACTAAATGGGGATTTAATCCACCTTCTTGGGTAGGTGGAGAGACAACTGCAATTCGCTTAACTCCGGCTAGCTGGGCAGGAATAACATTCATTAAAAAAGTAGAAACTAAAGGAGTGAGCCCTCCTTTTCCACCAGGAACATAAACTCCAACATTTTGAATAGGAGTGAACCGCTGTCCTAGTTTCTCTCCATGAACACCTTGATAACTAATATCTTCAGGAATTTGTAATTGATGGAAACGAGTTATATTTTCAATCGCCTGTTCAAGGGCTTTTTCAAAACCAGGCTCTAAATTACCCATCGCCTGGGAACTAATATCTGAACTAACATCTAGGGCAATCTTTTCCTTTTCTAAGCTAACTCCATCAAATTGTTTTGTATAGTCGATTAAAGCTTGATCACCATTCTCTCTTACTGTTTGGATAATTTGGCTAACCTTAGATAATAAAGCGGTGTCATTAGTATCATGAAAAAATATTTTTTCATCTAAAACTGATTTCGCTTGAGAGTAATCTAATATGGGCAGTTCCATAATCTTTAAATTAATATACTTATATTGCTAATTATTGAACCTAAAAAGACAAACATCCCCATCTTGTATTTGATAACTTTTCCCTTCAATCCTTAATTTGCCATTCTTTCGACATTCATTCATATTCCCCATCTCAATAAGCACTTCACTAGAAACCACCTCTACTTTTATAAAACCTTTTTCAAAGTCGCTATGAATAACCCCTGCTGCTTGCGGTGCAAGTGTTCCTAAGGGAATTGTCCAAGCTTTGGTCTCCATCTCTCCAGAAGTAATAAAAGTAATCAAATTTAGGGTTCGAAAAGACTTCTTGATTAGTTCTTCAATTCCATTTCCTTCAAACTCTAACATTTCTCGATACTCTTTTAGTAACTCTTCTTCCATGATGCTCATCTCATGTTCAATGCGAGCACATATAACGATGGTCTCCCAAGAGTTTTTTTCGTTAAATTCTATTAGTTTCTGATAAAGATCATTATCTTTATAATTAGTTAAATCGTTCTCATCAATATTCACCAAAATAAGCATTGGTTTATTAGTCAATAAATTGAGTTGCTTGACATGTTTTTTTTCTTCTTCAGTCCAAGCATGTTCATAAACAAATTTTTCCTCATAAAGAAGGGTTTGGCATTGTTCAAGGATTTTTTGTAAAGCAATTGCCTCTTTATCCTTTTTGTGTTCAGCCACTCTTTTATTAGCATCTTTTCTTTTCTCAATGGTTTGTAAATCGGCTAAGATTAATTCATGATTAATAATATTAATATCTTCAATCGGATCGAGGTGGTTTTCTCTAATGATAACTGGATCGCGGAATAATCTCACCACCTGAACGATGGCATCCACTTCCCTAATATGGCTAAGGAATTTATTACCTAATCCTTCCCCCTCGGAAGCCCCCTTAACCAATCCAGCAATATCGATGAATTCAATCGTAGTCGGTACTACTTTATTACTTTTATTGATTTCGGCTAATTTATCTAAACGAGAATCTGGAACCGCAACGATCCCTTTATTGGGTTCAATGGTGCAAAAAGGATAATTACTGGACTCTACCTGTAATTTAGTAATGGTATTAAAAATAGTTGACTTGCCGACATTAGGAAGCCCGATTATTCCACAAGAAAAAGACATCTAAGCTATTATTATAAAATGAAGAAGGACTAAAAGCAATTATAAACCTAATAAAGCTTAATAATTTGACAAACTATATTAAATTTATAATCCATTTAAAGATTTCCTTCTATTATGAGCAATATTATGTTAAAATTTTTATATTGCCGACGTGGTGGAATTGGTAGACACGCTAGACTTAGGATCTAGTGCCGGAAGGTGTAAGAGTTCGAGTCTCTTCGTCGGTATTGTTTTGATTTTAAGCCAGTAAATTTTTTAATCTACTTAATTACTCTATTCAATCATTCGGTGACATTACTGGGTGCCCAACCTAGGTTATAGGCGACCATCCAAAAAAGTATTCTAAATAACAGTAAAAAAAATATTCCGTAGATGGGGAATAATGAAAAAGGAATAAACTTAGGAGTAATCCAAGCCAATCGTTTTAAATACCAATCGGTTAACAAGCAAAAAAAATTGTAAATATAATTAGAAGAATGATTTGACCTAATCAATAGAAAGAGAAAAAACCTTCCTAGCAAAGTCCATATCATTAAAGAGAGGAAATAATTGACTAGATTATAGAAAAGGTAATCGGTAAAATATTCTTGAATCAAGATAAGAATACTCTGGAGCCATGGCTCCAGAGTTTATTTTTTTATTATATATAAATTAATCTTCTTTAAAGATAATGGTATCGCCTCTTGGCACCCTTACACTATCAATCATTCTTGACATGCTTTCAGATGGAGGAGGAGTTGCTAAAGATACAACAATAGTCACTATTAATGAAACTGGAATTCCAAATATTCCTGCGGAAATATTATTAACTCCAAACCATTTTTCCATTCCCATGTATTGAGTTCCTACCAAATAGATAAGACACACGATGAAGCCACATAACATTCCAGCAACAGCACCTGCCTTATTGGTTCTCTTCCACCAAACCCCAAGTACTAATGGGAAGAAAAGACCGGAAGCTGCAATTGAGAATGCCCAAGCTACCATTGATAAAATATCACTTGGCTTCGTGCTAGCTGTATAAGCTGCCAATACTGCTACTAATAAAAGAAGGATTTTAGAAATAGTTAATCTTTTTTTAGTATCCGCATTTGGATTAATCATTCGATAGTAAATATCATGGCTAAGTGCATTGGAAATGGCTAATAATAGACCATCCGCTGTAGAAAGTGCCGCAGCTAAACCACCAGCAGCAACTAAACCAGCAACCACATAAGGTAATCCGGCAATTTCAGGTGTAGCCAATACCACAACGTCACGATTAATAGTTAATTCTGCATATTGAAGAATCCCATCACCGGTATCTTTTATGGTAACCAAACCTAAATCACCCCAGGTACTTACCCATCTTGGTAAATTAGCAATTTGCTGTCCAACAACATTGGATAAAATTTCATATTTAGCAAAAGCTGCATAAGCTGGAGCGGTGAAATAAAGGATGAAAATAAAGAACAATGCCCATCCTACCGACTGCCGAGCATCTTTAACACTTGGAGTAGTAAAGAACCGCATGATGACATGGGGTAATGAAGCTGTTCCTAACATCAAACAAAAAATCAAGCCAAAAAAGTTGAGTGGATTATAGGTTGTAAATGGAGCGGAGTGTGCTTTGGTAATTCCTTGAGCAATTTCTAACTGTGCAATTTTATCAAGAATACCACCATAAGTTAATTGTGGAACTGGAATTCCCGTAATCTGAGCAGAAAGGATAACCACAGGCACAAGGTAAGCAATAATCAAAATGATGTATTGAGCAACCTGAGTCCAAGTTACCGCCCTCATCCCACCTAACATGGAGCAAACTAAGATACCTGCTAACCCCACATAAACAGCAACTTCAAACTGAATGCCAAGGAACCTTGAAGCAATAATTCCTGTAGCATAAATCTGAGCGGTTACATATGTGAAAGAACAAGAAATTAGAATGATGATTCCTATTACCCTTGGTATGTTCCCTTCATAGCGAGAACCAAGAAAGTCTGGAACTGTATAAGCACCAAATTTTCTAAGGTATGGAGCAATTAAAACTGCGACTAATACATATCCGCCTGTCCATCCAAGCACAAAAGCAAGCCCGTCATAACCGAGCACATAAAGTGACCCTGCCATTCCCACAAAAGAGGCACCCGACATCCAATCAGAAGCGGTCGCCATACCATTATAAACTGGAGGAACTTTCCTTCCTGCCACATAATATTCTGAAACTTTAGCTGTCCTAGAAATAATCCCTATGAAAGCGTAAATTCCTATAGTTAATAATACGAATAAATAACCAATGATTCTATTAGGAACTCCTAATTGCTCTAAAATAGCTAGAACAATTACAAATCCAATGAAACCACCAGTATAAATACCGTATATTCTACCAAGATTGTCAGTAAAACTTTTTCCGTTTTCGTTGTTACTCATTTGTTTCCTTCCTATTCTTCGTCAACATTAAATTCTTTGTCAATTTTATTTTGTCTGCTAGAAAAATAAAAAATTGTGATGACAAAGACAATTAATGATCCTTGAGCCGCCATGTAGAAACCAAATGGGAAACTAAGGAATGAAAATTGATTAAGTGATTTTACAAAAAAGTGGATAAAAAAGCTAAACAAAAACCAAACAATCAATGTTTTGACCATCAGAGATTTTGTCTTGGCCCAATGTCCACTACTATTAGTTGATGAGTTGTCCATTTTCAACCTCCTAAATTGAATTATTCTAATTTACAATATATTAGTTTTTTTGTCAAGATGAATTCTGATAAAATAATTATAATAAATGATAAAAAACTATTATTAATAGCTAAATTTAACTAAATTTAGTTATTAATTTTTAAAATTTGAAGACTGGATACTGTTAGTAAATTTTATCTTATAAAGATAATGCCATCTTTTTCCAGTTATATAAAAGACTTTTTCCCCTTCATCATAGGCAATCCCATTCAAAACATTTTCCTGAATCTCTGCATTGGAAAGGATGCCCGATTTTAAAGCGATTTCTTTATTCTCCTTGACTAATTGGCCAAAATTACTAACTCCAACCACTTCTCCATTCTTAGGATCGATTAGATAAATATTGTTATCAAACCATACATTGGCATAAATTAAACCATTGGCATATTCTAAAGCATTAATCCTATTTAAGGTTATTTCCTTAAAAGAAACTTGAAGTGCTTTAATGGACTTAAAATCGCTTAAATTCCTAAAAATAATTAAATCACTTCCATCACTAGTTATTAAATGCTCTCCATCGTCGGTAATTCCCCACCCTTCATTAGAAAAATCCTGCTTTCTCTTCAATTCTAACTGCTCATCAAAAACCATTAAAAGATGCTTTTTCCAAGTAAGTAAGAAAATATTATCTTTTAGAAAAGTAATATCTTCAGCAAAGACATCTTTTGGTAAAGAAAACTTTTTAATGACCTTGAAAGTGTCAAGTCGATATTTAATTAGCTTAGATTCGCCATATAGACCCGTACTTTCATAAAGATAGGAACCATCAACTTCTAAACCTTGAGTAAAGTATTCTGGATTATGGGTGATTTTTTGAAGTATAATCGGAAAATATTCTTGAACAGCCCTTTTTTTAGCCATCCCCAATAGAGGAGAAAGAAAAAAAAAGAAAGAAAAGAAAACTAATCCAGTTTTTAACAACATAAAGTGGGTGAGTGACGAGGCTTGAACTCGCGACCACATGAACCACAATCACGTGCTCTACCAACTGAGCTACACTCACCCCAACGCGCCAAAGAGGACTCGAACCTCTGACCTACAGCTTAGAAGGCGGTTGCTCTAATCCAACTGAGCTATTGGCGCAGTAATGAAATTTTAACATAATTCCATCAGATAGAATCAATAAAAACTTCTTAAATATTAATTTTGGAAAAGAAACCGCAACCATTAGGGAGAATCTACGGTTTTTTTATATTAAAAACTTAGATTAGCGAGTCGGCAAAAAAAGCCTAAATTATTTTTATAGAAGTAATTAAAAGCTGTTTGATCAATTAAAAATAAGGTAGCATTTTGAGCAACTATTTTCTCTTTTTTAACTCCTAGATCGATAGTTTGAAAGTTATCATGCTTGCCAAGCAAACTTCCTTTGCTTAAACTTAATTTCTTACTTCCTTGTGTAATCCAACCTTGGTAATAGATATAGCAAAGGTTTTGGTTACCTTTTTTAAGAGGCAATTCTTTCTTATCTTTAATGATGATAGGCTTTAAAAGATATTCAAATTCTATTCTTTGAGATAAATTTAGTTTTTCAAAAAAATAGGTATGCATCAGTGCATCCCAACTTTCAAGGTTTTGATTAGATGAAATCTTTTTTAATTCTTGAATGAGCTTCTTTTTTTGGGATTCTTTAGTAATTTTGGAAAGAAAACTATCTTTTGAAACTTCAAAGAGTTCTACATCACCATTAGCTTGAATAATCGCATTTTTAAGGAAATGATTTTCTTGTTTTTCATAAATTAATTGATAGTTAAAAATTCTTTTTTCAAGCTTAGGTTTTAATTCATTGTTTGCTTTAATCACTAAAGTGCCAGACAAGTTAATATAAAAGTATTTATCTAGTTTTTTAGGATCTAAGCAGTCATTATTTTTCAATTTAATTTTTCGGCATGCTTTTAGCAATGAAGGAGTAATCGATAAACCACATTTATCAAAAATAGCCAATTTAGAAAGGAATTCTATAGTTCTATTTTCTTCATCTCTTGCATGTGGTTTAAAAATCTTTATCTTTTGAGTATTTTTAATACCAAACTTACACCTAGTCATATAAGTTTTTTCAGGGAAATTAGCTTGGGCAATATGATAGATGAACATTCTTTTTTTTACAGGAGTTGGTAAAGAATCCAGATATTCGATAGGAGTATGGAGAGGTGGAATACCTGCTTCATGAAAAATAATATCACTATCCCAAGGAAATTTAACCAATTCTTGATAACGGAATTTATTAATATAGCCTTTTTTATAAAGACTGTTTAAGAAATGGGGTTCATTAAGATGATCAGAACTAAAAGCTATTTTCTTACCACGAAAACTCATATTAAAGCCTATCGTAGGTATCGAATGCATCATATATCTAAAAGTGAACTCTACCCCTTTAATGTTTATCTTTTTACCAATTTTTACAGGAACAAACTTGAAAAGTTTTTTAATTTCATTAATAGGAATAGAAGAAATAAAAGAATATTTCTCTAACCAAGAATCTATCACGGTCTTAGTGGAATAAATCGTAAGCTTATTTTGCTCCAAAATTTTTTGAAAAATACCAGAGTCATGATCAGCATGAATATGAGTTAAAATTACAGTATCAATCGCCCGTGGATT
>JAULBM010318976.1:0-13655 GCA_032357055.1 Geukensia granosissima | reverse complement strand
TTATATTGCGGTATTTGGCTTCCGGTTGGTTATTTCCGCTTAGTTGGCATGGTCGGCAAAATCATCCCTGAATAACAGAAATGATTTAATGAGCTCAGTTATATACTGTTATACTGAATAACATGTTTTGTATTGCATACTTGTTTGATGTATTTTGGAGTTTTATCTCCTTTTTTCAACAGACATTAAAGTGGCTAATATATATTATTCTATATTGTTTGTATTGAAAAATGTCTATAAAAAGAAAATCCAACAGTTTTTTTAGATAAATTGATTCTACAATGCTCACATGGCACATGGCTTTAAATGTGAAAATACTTAAAAATTTCTTAATTTGATACAATTTTGTTGAATTTGATATACACAAGATCACACAAAAACATCAGAACCAAACTTTGCACAATTAAAGATCTATCAAGTACAAATGTTTAGTTAGAATATCTTCATATCGTATTTGTGTACTCATATCTACTTTGAACAAAACACCTACAAAAATTTTGTATTTTTACAGAGAATATTACATTCTTTTTGAAATAGTCAAATGTGCCCTGCTGTTTTGCAGAAACAATGAAAATTATTAATAAAAGTTATGAATGATTAATATTCGATTATTAAACAGCATTTTCACAACTTGTTGTGTCATCAAATCTAAAATTTGGGCCAAATATTGTGCTTAATGTACCTACTTCTCTGTCTGTATTGCAGTAATAAGTGTTCCAGAAGGAGATTTCTTCTTTGATTTTGTCAGACATCTGACAGATTGGATCAAGAAAGCCAGACCTTCAAGAGATGGTAAGTAGCAATTCAAAAAAAGAAGATTTGAAAATTATATATGTGATTCATTTTAGACATGATATGTTCAGCCTTTCTTAACAAAATTAATTAGCAGTTTGTAGGTATTTTAGCTTTACTGCTTGTTATTTTAGAATATATTTTCTAGTAACGGCCAGCTTACATAATTGTTTTGCTTTTGTTACCATTGCCACCTGAAGATCCATAACATTGTTAAAGCAATTCCAAAATATGACTGAAATCTTTCCTTTGCAAAATATATACAATATGTGAATCTTGTTATGATTGCTTTGAATTTTTTTGCAGATACTTTAGAATAAGTTGTTGTACCTTTTTACCAAAGAAAGATAATCTTGATATGCATGCTATTTTTATTACACATATTTAATAGAGTAGAAAATAAGACGTATAAAGCTATATCTATACACCAAATTTGCTACATTTATGAATTATTATCAGTTATGATCAACAAAGCTGATTTCAGATGTTTTCTTTAACTTAGCTTTCTCAGAAAAAATATCTTGTTAAGCATTTTGAAGTCTAAATTGCAATGTATGTAACCTAACCCACATCAAGACAAGAAAACATATTATGTATACTTTTGGGGTCTTATTATGTTAATGTGTTTAATTCAAGGAGAAAATATGTAAAATTGTACAAGATATCAGAATATTTTGTAGTATAAATTAACATGATAATTATGCTGGAGATGTTTCAATAATGTTGCCAGTTACCTACCCAGGATCAGTTGTTATCTTTGGATATACTGGCTTTCTCCACCAGTAAAACTGACACCCAGGATATGACCGAAAAATTGTTGAGAATGGTGTTCAATCCAATCAAACAAACATAGAAATAAATAATATTTAAGTGCACAAAAAGGAGAAAATGTTGATTTCATAATTTTGAAAACATGTTTTGGTCATTTAAACTGGAACTTGAACTTTTTGTCTTGACAGGTCAGCAACCATCATTTACATACCAAGTGTTCTTCATGAAGAAGTTATGGACTAACACAGTACCTGGCAAAGACAGGCAGGCAGACATTATCTTCCATTATCATCAGGTAGGAAATAGCTGTTCCAACTGTGATGTTATTTGCTATCCCTAAGAAGAAAATGTAAACCAAAAAATGTTCTGTGTAAAAGTGTCCTTCCTACCATATATCTCTTAGGGAAAACTAAGAGGACAGTATTTTATGATCATCAATGTGTTTTATTCTATCCTCAGATTTTATCTCGGAGAACTATTCTCTAATGGACATTTTTTCGTGGTGGACACTATTTTATTTGTCAAAAGAAGGATAATTTAATCTCAGACCTGGTCTTATAGGTTCTTAAACAAGTGCATATTGAAGATTTAATATATCATCCATAAAGTTGAGAAGATGGAACTTCTTGCATTCATGGTAGATTTCCCAGATCTTCAAGTGTAAGAACCCATTTCTTCCAGTTTACTTTACCTTTGTATTTTAATTGAACCACCTGGATAATTTGCTTTAATTCAAAAGAGTTTCATGCTCTACAGCAGACTGTGAATGAAATGTAATTGTAAAAACCTCACCTTAACTAAAACCATATAAATCAATGTTTCAATTTTAAAATAATATGACAATAATGCAACAATAAATAAAAATATATATTAGAAAAGATATGAATAGCAAATTTAACTTGAATAAATGCAGTACTATTTTACACAATAGGTAAGTAAACAGTGTTGACCCAATCAGCTGATTGGTTGATTCAGTCATGGGAGGCAGGGTCACAGATTATGCGAAGGTGTCTCCCAGAGTATGTGTTTACCTAATCAGCTGATTAATTGATTCAGTCATGGGAGGAAGGGTCACAGATCATGTGAAGGTGTCTCCCAGAGTAAATGCACCGAAATGGAAGACCACTATGGTGTCTGCTGAGGTTTAAAACCAACCAGCTTAACTTCTCTGTATGGATTAATACAACAAACAATTGATATTTTCAAATAAAAGCTTAATGCTTTTTTGTCTGTTTTTATGCCCTTACCTGAAGGACTGAGAAATTAAGTTTTATCCTCATCCTATGTCCCTAAAATTTGTCAATGATTTCTCTGCTTATATCTGTACACTTGATATTTGTCTGATTATCAGGGTTAGTTGTACCATGTCTCCCTTTTCAGGTTCGTCATATGTTTTTTCCTCTTTGCCAGATAGGGCATCCCATCCCCATGGACATATTTTCTCTTATGTTTTCCTATACATCAAAGGTAGATTTTTATCTTTGAATTGAAAAGATGACATGAGGACTATTGCAATTCTATTCCTTGGGAAGGCATTTTTTTCAGACTACATATTTTGTACAGTTGTAATAATAATTTGCCTTTCATCTAGAAGGGAAATTTAAATAGAACAAATAGAAAATGATGTGCCTACATTGTTACCAAAATGTTTATTTGCTTCTTGTAAATTGTTACTGTCATAATATACATGTATTTTATTTAGTACACTGTTGGACTCTCAATATTTCCAAAAACGAATAAGTAAATCATTTTTGCACTATGAATAATTTGTTTTCAGGAATTGCCAAAATTATTACGTGGTTATCACAAATGTAGTGAAGATGAGGCTGCGACCCTAGCTGCTCTGATCTACCGGGTCAAATTTGGGGACAACAAAGCAGGATTAGCCAACATACCGTAAGTTGTCAAAATGGATCTTTATATATTAACAAGAAATAATTCAAATGAATTATATGAATGTATTATATACAAGCGCTCTAAAATGTATCAAATTGCAATTTAGACATAATATTCCTTTAAAACTGTTTAAAATCAAGACATCCCTAGTTATGACTTTTCTGTTTGAAAAGGTGGGCGATTTGGATACTGTTTGGCTGCAATGAGAGAACAAAATACTTGAGAGAGAAAAACTATTTTGTTGTAGAATTTTTAAACTTTACCTCACATTATATATAATTCTTATTAAAGTTTTAATCAAGTTCATTCAATCTTATTTACAGAATGAAGTGCAGTTTTCTTGATGAAATATTTCATATGATTTCAGGAAATTATTACGAGAATTAGTGCCAAGTGATCTTGTCAAGAAACAGTCACCAGAGGACTGGAAAAGGGTATGTATAATATATGTAAACTATTTTATGATCAATTAATAAGTGATGGTAGAATTTGTTTTAAGGTGAATGGTTCCTTGGTTGCTGATTCTAGCATGGGGGTTCATATTTGTTTAATAAATTTTACTCTCCTCCATTGGCGGGGTAAATTGATGGTTCAATGTTAGGTGTGAAAAATTTACATTTGATCACTCCAGATATTTAGGACTTTCATGTTCAGTTAAATTCTATTCACCAAAGTCTTTTTCTGATGAGATACCTATTCAGTTAATCTTGGTATACTGAGAGCAGAATAATATACCAATTTTAATAAAATGTATTGCACACTCAAAAATGCATCACATTCAACCAATATATCATTGGTGTTCCATTCATAGAGTTTGTGTTGTACCTTTTATAAATGTCTGTATTTGCAGCTTATCCGGCTCATGTGGTCCATTACAAAGACAGATTCGTTTATCAACAATCATTTTATATGCTCTTGTCTTGGATATGCATGAATTACTTGCCCTTGGATGTTAATTCATTCAGTCAAATTAAATGTCAAAATTATTATCCTCAGTTATACATACAAAAGTGTTGAAGACCTATATACCTAAAACAGGACAAATAAAAGATAAATTAAAATGGTTCCACAGTAAAAAGTTATCTTTGGTTTCATTTTCAGTCCATAATCACCCACTTCAATCGCAGTGGAGGAATGAGCCCAGAAGATGCTAAAATTGAATTTCTTAAGATTATATACAAATGGCCTACTTTTGGTTCAGCATTCTTTGAAGTCAAGGTAATATAATTTAGCAATTATTTTTTACAGGATTTAATGGCTCTAATATTGAAATTAATGTGATGTTTTATTGAACAAAATGGAAGTCTCTTTGATAAAAACTTGACTGTTGAGTTTTGCTACATGTAGTTGTATATTGATATCTAGAGGTCTTTACAATACCTTCAAATTCCTGTGACAAGCTAGCTGGCATTAATACTCCAGTAATGGGAATCAATTTACTGACTCCTTAGTCTTATCAAAAGACAGGAGAAAATCCCTGCAATAAATATATAAAATATATGTATATTCCAAGTTTGTCTAAATTAGTATAAATCTTATTTCAGCAACAAACAGAACCAAATTATCCAGAGATTCTGCTGATTGCCATTAACAAAAATGGAATGAATTTAATTGATCCTAAGACTAAGGTATTTTAATATATATAGTAATGTATGCAAAAGGTCATTTCTGTAAACTATTTCATTTGTGTAAAAATATTGTCTTTAACCAGAATGGTGGTTGACAAATATCATTAAAGCAGTTTCACCTGGTTTCAGCTATCTCTTATTTAAACCACTTTATATTTAGGAGATAATTGTATTGTTTTTTAAGCTTTGAGCACATAAATTGTGGATTTAAATGTTGCAAATTTAATTTACCTGACGAAGCAGAGCCAGATATTTGCGTCAGTGAAATCAAGATTAATGCAAGAAAAGCTTAAAATGCATTACAGTTATCTCCATTCTAATGCAATGGTAAAACAAAAACCTTTGATTAATATAAAAAAAAAACTGGTCATACTTAACTTGTGTATTCATCTTGGGAAGAAGAGTCCAGATGCACTGTTTTTAATCTCATTGGCTTATATTTCACTCTGTAGAGACTTTTGTTGTCTTTTGTTTTCATCTTGAGGCTACATTTCTAAGGCCATATAAAATTAATCATCTGGCTTAGTTATTCAGTTTATCCAAATGCTAAATATTGGTAAGGATTTCAGTTTGCTTTTATTTTTTTAATAGACATATTACACATTCCTTTTCATAAATGGATATGTCTGAATGACCTCGGGTCAATCAGTGTAAATGGCATCATCATGTTACATTGTGACTTCCAAATATTTGTATAGTGATGTTTATTAAGCTGGTCTTAATTCAGGGGCAAAGGGAAGTAACCATGTGCACTGGCATTTACAATTTTAATCTAAACACCTAAACATTTAAAGTCAATTGTTAAAGAGGAGTTTTTATCCGTCAGTCTTCATTTAAACTTTAAAATGAACAGAAGGACAATACCTAGTGACTTATTTTGCAATACCAGTTTTGTCACAAGGATTTTTTAATGACAATTAATTTATAATTATGGGATTACTTAGAAAAGTTTGGGAGTTCAATCATCCCAAACCTCACAGTATTTTCATCTTAAAGTTATGAAAATAAAGATTAAATTGTCTCATACAAGAGAATACCTACTGATATTCTTAGCAAAATCCTGATTTAAATTTCATATTTTATTGTTTGTTTGTAGGATATCTTAGCGACTCATCCATTTACAAAGATATCCAACTGGAGCAGCGGTAATACATACTTCCATACAACAATTGGCAACTTAGTACGAGGAAGTAAATTGTTGTGTGAAACCTCATTGGTATGTTGTCTTTTTAGATTTGCAACTGAATTATTTGTCACAATATTCCCAGTATTGTTCATTTTCAAAATCGAGTATTGTACCAAATTTTTAACAAAACTGCTAAATGACTTCATACAGCTGGATTTGACATTCTATTTAGATTTTTTTTAGGATTTGAATAAACCCTTTACTATGTTTGGATTTCTGATTTCCTATAATTTGGTTATGTATATATTTGATCGGCTTATCCTGTGATAAGATAAATTTTTGGGACATTTCTATTACCGGTCTGTTAAAGTCACACTCTGTGTCATACCCGTTTACTCTGCATGTCAAAGCCATACAAAATAAATTAATCATGCCCGTAGCCAGAAATTTTCAAAGGGGGGTTACGTGACTTCATGGCCAGGGTCTGGGGTATATGGTGCAAAAAAGTCTTCAATCTGATCATTACCCGGCAGTGTTTTTGCAGTTCAGAAAGTCCTGATTTTTAGACTTTTATAGTCAGACTTCAGTCTGAATTGCGAGTTTAACAGTGCTTATTGGTTTTCAAGGGGGTGTTCATCGGAACCCCTCAAACCCCCCTGGCTACGGGTATGTTAATCATAAGAGAACCCGGTTTCACCACATATTGGAGCTGTATATCGCTTATTAACTCTCATTATTGCATTTCAAAATAATAATAAACTTGACACAGGCTTGTTTATTATTTATTTTGAATTAAATAACTTGAGTTGATAACCAGAGATGTGCAATTCCCACTCATAATACCTATATATTTCGTTTTGTTGTTGTAAACATGAAATTACAATTGTAAATTATAAACAAAAATTATACTATATTATATTTACTTTTATATTTGCTTGGGTTAAAGAAAGCTTAACCGTTTTCATTGTGTAAGCACAAACAAAATTTTTTGTTTCCGGTAACCCAACTGACCCTTTTTTATACATGACCCAAAAGTATTCGTTGCAGTTTTGAAGAAAAAAAAACAAAAGCAAAATTTCTATAAACCGACCCTAGAATTTGTGTTTCTAAAAATTAAAGCTGTTTAAACAGAAACGTGATCACCACTTATTTTGTCAAAAGAACAATGAAGGATAATTACAACAAATTCAACCACTAAGAGCACTGCTGCTGCAAATGGCTGACTTCCACACAGTAGTTATTACAGATAAGTTCCGCTCTAGTCAAGATAACATTTTCCTTAATTGACAGGCCAAAATAAATACTGACCATACCAACCTCCATGATTTTAAACACAATGCTTTTTTGCTAAGCCTTTATTTGTACAATATAACTCCAATGTGAATTTTTATTTGATAAATGTTTACTATCTTGTTTTGACTTAAGAAGATGAAGTATAGTATGTTTGTGGTTGGTTTTTATTTTATCATATTTCAGCCTTTCAATGATGCTGTGTGGAAAAAATTTTTGAGGACATGATCTCAGTTTGAAATGGTACAAGTAGAGTGCTTTGGAAATTTATACTGACTTGTGGCTCCACCCTATGAACTCCTGATTACACACCTGTATTTAGTCTTTAGTTGCCCATTACAGCTTCAGTATTTTACATATATATGTAGGGCATTTAGTGTGGCCCTTTTTTATTGTTTAATTGCAGGTGAGGTATCTGCATATTTGCAGTATTTGAACATTTTTTCTGTGTCATTTCAGGGTTACAAAATGGATGACCTATTGACCTCTTACATTAGCTTAATGTTGACCAACATGAACAGACAGAAAACAATAAGTAAAAAGATGCCAAGCTAGGGCCAGAAATGAGGTGAAGAAATAGGACTGTCTCAGGAGACGTCAGGGTTGCAGATGTTCATTATGTTGAAGGCTGTGATTTCTTGAATACAAATGATTGAATTATTTACTGCCAAATGCATTATTGTTTGTAGACAGATTTCGTGGTTTAGTAGAAAATTGAAGACAATGTCAAAAGCTAGGTTTTGAGGTTACTTTGATGTAAATATGAAATTAAATTTCATTGGTTTTTTTGATTTCATAATTCAGACAAAACCTGAAATCTATGGATTTAGTCTAAATTTTGTTAGTTCCAAATAAATACCATGATTCCCACTTATAGAAAGAATTGTGGTATGAATTAGAGTTGAGCTGTAGAACATTACCCATTTGTCTCAGAGAGAAGTAGTGCTTCTCAGAATATTTATGCAAATACACAGCCTTATTTGTAAATTTTTGTACTTAAATTTTTTTATATATAAACCAAACATTCCAAAATCTCGGGCTAGCGCGTGCAAAAAGCCACTTCCGGTAAACAAATGGCTACTTTAACAATGTAAAACCCTGTATAGGATTAAAAACTTGGCACAGCTTAAATTACATCATAAGTGCTTAAAATTATTACTGCAACTTGCGTGGACTTTTTTCATTCTCCAGAATAAACATTATTTTATAAGATTACAGTAGACCATTTTTCTTTCTTTCCAGCAAAATCTTGACATAAGGAATAAATTGTTCTGATTCGCAAAATAATCCTAAAAACTTAAATTGTTTAGATTTTTATACTAAACATTTTTTTTTTACCAAACATTCCAAATATAAACAGTTATGACCAAATGTTAAAAAAATGTTGATTATGTCTATGTTCCAGTCCCCCCAAGCCCAGATTAAATATGGCAAAATTTGTAAAGATTGTTTGTTTTCAGTATATTTAGATATATTTATTCAGTATAGTACTTTTTTGGGAATTTTTTCATTCTATTTATAGTAGCATTTTTGCTGAATGAGAACATTTCTAATTTACCAAGGTTGTAGAAATTGACTCAAATGTGATATTTTATGCATTCCATTAATATGTTTTTTGTTGACCCCCTGTAACTTGACTTCAGATTTGTTCTGTTTTGTTTTTAAAATGTTTGTTAGATCATTTATTTTTGTTATTTTTTTCATTCTCTTAAAAATGTATCTGTTTTATCTGTCACAACAATAGCATTTGAACAACAGTTTAATTGATAAAATACTATAGATTTATTATTTTTTTTTGAATATCTGTATTATAGTTTAAAGAGTATTTGTTGTTTTGAGGATACCTAAAGACATGAAAGATGTTTAAAAATAGGAGATGTGGTATGATTGTCAAGGAGACAGCCATCCACCAAAAAACAGTCGAATCTAAAGTATTATGCCATTTGTTATCTTCAACACAAATTTTATATGTCTTTATTGAAAATATTATTTTCTTGTTCGACTGCATCAATGAAACCATAAAAATTGGTATCCAATGAAATACAATGATTAAACATTATTGAATAATGATTGCTAATATTAATTTTTTTTGTGGTAAAAAATAGTATTTTTTCCTTTGTCATTCTATTGAAGCATCAAAATCACCTATTATAACAAAAAGCTCCTGCTTTTAAAATAAGATTTTAAAAAAATTTAGTGATTTGCCACCAAAGTGAAATCCATCTCTTGTATTTTGTGAAATTCTAAATTGACATGTAAGGAAAGTTAATGATGGTTGTGCTTGTCATGTGACTGTACTTATACATATCTAATATATGAAAACATGATATTTTTAATATGTGACATTTTTCCATAGCCATTATATTTCTAACACTGATGGGTGATATAAATGTTATATTCTATGATTTATGATAAATACATATCAATGATTTATTTTTTATTCAAATGTTATACAACATGACATTATATAGCTAACACTGCGTTGTGACTGGATCTTTGATTGAAATTATTATAATTATACAATTGACAAATTTATATACAATAATTCACCTCTAAATAAACATATTTATTATGCATTTGTTGTTTTATATTTATTCCAAGATGATGATAACAAAAAAGTATATGCATAAGAACTTTTTTTGCTGTTCCTCATTATGGAAAAGTATTTGTAAGGCCTTCAGCTGTCAAAAGTTCTAATCCTCACAGTGAGATAAAGGTTCCTCCTAGTCGGCTATGGATAACTAATTGCCATTTATTGGTAACTATCACATTGGTTTGTTTGTGTCCTTTTGTTGTATGCAGGAGTGATTAATCACTCACAACATAAAACAACTTGAAATTCATTCCTGTAAACACTGTCAGCCAATATGGATAATCAATGTCAAGGAGACCACACCCCTTCTCAAAGAAACTACTCCCACTACAGGAAACCACACCCCCCCCAAATCAATCAGATCATTCCCCATCTCATCAGGAAACCACACCCCAATCAAAAGCAAACAATGCCCTATCCCAACAGGAAACTACACCCTATCTCAACAGGACTATAAACATAAATCTGAAGGTCTCCACAAAGCCTTCAACAAGAGTGGAATCTCACTCATGGCAGAGTTGATGTGGTGTGACTTTTGTAAACTTTGTCAATTAACCACACAAGTTTTAAAAGTAAAAGCTGCAAAGTGACCTGTAAGTTGAAACTGCAAAAATGTGTTTTTTGCATGCATTCAAGTATTATTTGGTAGGTCCCTCTTTCCAAAGTCAGATCCACTTATGTACAAGTTTGTGTTTGCAAGTGGGCCCCCCTTTTCCAGCCTCTGCAGATGACCATGTGTAACAGATAGCACATGATTTATAACAGTCAGGATTACTACCATGTATGGAAAAAGTATAAAAATAGGAGATGTGGCATGATTGTCCATGAGACAGCCACCTACCAAGTGACAGTAGAATTTAAACTTCTACAGGTCCCATTATGGCCTTCAACAATGAACCAGAGTCCATACAATAACAGAAGCTGTAAAAGGCACCATATGCAAATTGTGAAACTATACATAAAACACGACAATCTAAAACATGTTTGTGAGTACTCAACCCTTCCCCTAAACTGGGACAGTGGTGTGCGATATACCGTATGATTAATTTTCTGTAGGTGCAACCAAACTTTACAGTTGATAGAATTTGTAAAGGTTTTATCTAACTTATTGTAACGAAACCCTTATCTTAATAATTTTCTGGTAATAGAAAGATTACGTTCATTAAAATCTAAAACACCACTGCTTACATGAAAAAAAAAATGGTTAGGTTGAGACATATTTTCATCGTATGGAGGAGCCAAAGGTCTATGTCAAGAAATGGAAAATTTTTACAACAGGGGAAAAATTGCCTCCCTTATCGTGTATTTTTGGTTTGATTTCACTTTGTCATGTTTGTAAAACCGAAACGTTGTATTTAAAGTGAGTTCTCTCTGGAAAATAGCAGTGACAAATTTTGACAAGTCCGGTTTATTAACTGCAAAGATAGTCAATTAAGCGGAAGGTATTATTAAATTTTAGAGCAGATGTAGCAGGATCTTTGTGGAAGTTGGCCATAAACTTTGATTCATAACAATTAAAGGGGAATAGTTGGTACCCAAATAGATTTCTATTACCTGTCGAGAATTATTTTCGCATAATCGGATGTATAATGTAATTTAACTCCTTTCTGATCTGTTTTATCAAATGCTCAATCATTGAGATATGAAATTTCTAATAAGGTTATGGGGAAGTGTTGTATAAAGGGTGGGAAATCGTGAGTGTCAACAGTTTCACAAGGTTGTCAAAGGTGCGTAGATTGTCATTCTTCACAATCCTTAAAAGTAAATATCAGTTTATTCATAGGCTTTATTGGCGACATCAGTTATAAGTTCTTTTATGGTGGTTACGGAACTAGTCAGAGGGCAAAATTGCAGTTGTAGTAGATTTACTGGATGCGAAAATAAAACGACATTTAAAGGTTTCTTATATATTTTGGTTAACAAATATATGGAGGGGACTTCTAAATCAGCGTGGGCTTTGAGTTCACCTGTGTCAGTAATGTGATTGCCTGCTTATTAACATTCAGACAAGTGCGTGGCTTGGAAAATAAAAATTTTTAATTTAATTCCTCAGTAATTTCATGTAGTATGTATGAAAATGAAAAGATATGAAAATAATGTCAGAGAGTCTGCATTCTAACCACGAGAAAATCAGAGGAGATTTTAAAAATGCCTACACAAGGCCTTCAACAAAGATATAATACCGCTCCTTGTGATGAGCTCAAAATCGCCCGAAATGAAAAAATTATGTATGCATAAATAATACTGCTCTTACCTGCATGTTAGCACAAATGTACATTTAACAAAACCATATGTACGTCACACTACCACCAAATAATTGGCTGTGTTTTCTACTGGTAAGAATATAAACCGGGTACTAAGATTTTAAAGTTTCCCCTGAACTCGAGTACTTGAAATGGTTTGTCTAATTCATTCTAGAGTATTTTCAAGCTGGAATATTCGTAATCCACAATAGTTTTTTAGAGAATTTTTTATTGAAGTTCCATTTTTTACACCATTTTTACAATAGGAAGAAAGAGCATCGTGTCTATATGACTTTACGACACGCTGGCCAATCATCATTTCCTCTTTTGAGAAAGCTTATTACCTCACACTTCTCGGCGATCTTTTGGTCTTTAGTAATAACTTGGTCAAATGCATAATATAGAATTTTGATGAAATGCAATCATTGGTTAACGGCGGGCTTTCGGAAATGTTAACGTCCGATGTTACAGATGTATATCAAAAATTACATTTCTGCTAGCTTTTGTGTATGTCGATATTATCAAAATATGCAGGTATAACAGACCTGCAACGGTGGTGCAATGAAATATATTTGATATGTTAATCAAATTTATACCTCGCTTTTCAATAAATTAATTTTTAGAAAATTCTAGTTTATCTACACGAGTTAATATTCCATGATAGCAAAAAGCTGTGATGATACGTGGTCCTCCATAGAGTGGACTGTAAAAAGAAATTGAGTTTGGCATTCTCTGAAAATATCGTTTAACTTACTTATATCAATAACTTTAAATTTGCACAATAATTTATGTCACTGCCGTTGTTTTTAAATTATTTTAAATTTCCTGAAGCTTGCAATTGGTGCGCTGTTTGGCACCTCTATTACGACTATTCGTTTACCACGAGACCTATCTTTTAGCGTTCTTTTGTCAATAAAATCTATATATGAAGACGTCATAGATATGTTTTTTGCCCATTATAGTATCATTAAGACCGATAGGATATGCTGTCTGTAGCTTTAATGAAAAACCGTATCCTGATCCATCGAAACAATACCACCGTATTATGATACATATCGAAACGTACCAACTTTTCATTTCTTGCCTTTTATTCTTTTCCTTTTCACTATTTCATGTGATAATTCTAAAAAATATTGTGCATTGAGGCAGAAATCTGTATCTTAATGTATAAAAATATGTTATTTGGTCATATATTTTGCCTCTTCATGTCAGAAAAAGCTAATTTCTAGCATCTAGACCTTAAACTGTCCAAATATTTATCGTACCGGAAAATATCGAAACGCAAGATTTTGTACCGGTATACCGGTTTTGTTAAA
>JAULBM010318965.1:0-13655 GCA_032357055.1 Geukensia granosissima | reverse complement strand
TGAGAGAAAAGGGCAGGGCGTCATAGAAAATGGGCATGCACTTTTGCAAAAAGGCAAGGGCGTCAAGATTTCAAGGGCGGGCGTTACGCCCGATCTATGTTTCTACCGAGAAGACTGGGAAGGAATTCATCTGGGCTCATTCCAATGCCAGATAATCCATGGGGAGAAGGGGTATCCATTTTTAGTTTTGATGTCAATATGTCTTGTTAAAACCAATTCTGAGTTGCTTTCATGTGAGTTATAAATGCCTCTGGTTCACATAGAAATTTTTTATTTGGGATCTATAAAAAGATGACAAAAGCCTGAGAACCAGAGATTTATGGTTATAATTTTTTGCCTTAAATTGAAGTAAAATGTGTTTATAAATACATTAACCATTTAAAAAATAATAATTGCTATAAATTAAAACTATTTTAAAAAGTTGTCTTCGTAAAGATAATATAACGTTACCAGTTTTTTGGTTGGCTGTTCTATGTTGTCTTGTTAGGTTAAGAAATAATTTCTTTATAAAAATAAGAGGATATGGAATAAATGTGGACAAGACAGCAATACTTTACTCATTCACAATCTTCTGTTGATTACCTTGATCAGGTATGCTAAAGGCCAAAACATTGGAAGTCCAATTTATAATTGCATTTGAAATAAATTTCAAATTTTCAAAAATAATACTCATGTGTTAAATTAACAAAGTTGATTACAGCTCTTTTAAACCATGTTTGTAATGGCATAAATCGGATTATGTATGAAGTTCACAATCACACTTAACAATAACATAGGGAACAGGGATGTGATTTGAATTCTTCAGCAGATTCACAGATTTCCGTTTATGTGTGTTATTGTATATACATCTTTAAGGGAATTTCTTTTAAATTCCCCAGGTCACGAAATGTCCAAATTACATCCCTATTTCTTCCCATCATGTATTTCATTAACAGAAGCAATGGAGCATACAGGATATTTTATGTTTTCGACTGGTGTTCAAGGAATCTGTAGATTAGACCAAAAAAATGTGATCAAACTGTTTGACTTCACAGCCAACTCATTGTAAATTAATCAGAAATTCTTTGTTAGGTGGCGTGATGTACTCATAGTTTACCCAAGAAGTCTACAGAAACCAAAGAACAGAAGGTTTACAATGCCGATCTTCAGTAGCAAAGACAAAATACAAGTTCCAGTGAGTACATTTTAAAATGCATAACAATATGACATGTAATTGTGTTGCCTGCTTTTCACAGTGCAACATATAAGGGTCACTATCTGTCATCTTGCGTCTTCCTGTGTCTTGCATCTTCTTGTGTGACTTACATTTTCTGTAACATTTTTCTCAGCAACCATACAGGTTAGCTTCCTGATATTTGGCACAGACCTATGGGACAGGGAATTGTATCATGTAAGTTAGTTTCAAGTCAGCCCCATCTCCACTTCCTGTTTGCCGAGATTTCAACTATTTTCTCATGTTTGAACATTTCTCTCACATTTTATCAGTTTGAAACATTGCAGTTAACCTTATTGATATTTGGCATGGTGAAGTGTATTATGTAAGACAGTTTAAAGTCGGTCACATTTCCATGTCCGATTCCTATTTACCGGGACTGACTATTTTTTCATGTTGAAAAATTTCTGTCACATTTTACATCTGGAACCATGCAGTTCAGCTTCCTGATATTTGGCACAGAGCTTCAGTATGGTTAAATGTTACATGTAAGACAGTTTGGAACCTGTTGCCTGTCCACTTCCTGTTTGCCAATATTCCTTGACAATGTGTGGGAGCAGGCAACATATGTCTCTGAGGAAGACTTAATACTAAGTGAAAACAAGTTGATTGAGAAACATTCTGACATTACTTCATTTTACAAAGTCATAGATGGAGATTTGAAGATTTGTAAATTTGATTATTTCTCCTGGGATTGGGTTATCCCCATTCTAAAATATGGAGTCCTGAAAACAGTTTATATCACCAACCTTCAACCACATATTTCCTTATTTCCATTGGAACATATCGTGGGGTCATTTCCATAGGATTTTTAATGGGTATGGGGTGTTATTTTTTGTGTTGGGGCATAAATATTGCCTTATAAGTTATAAGGACATGTACATTTTTAGAGTCTGTATATTCTGTTGTTTCTTGTTTTATTTGTTATGTCTTGATGCTATGTATACAACACTGTCCCAGGTTAGGGATAGGGTTGGGAACTCACAAACATGTTTAACCCTAGCACATACTTAATGTGCCTTTTCCCATCCAGGAACCTGTGATCAAGTGGCTGTCATATTTTATGTTTAAATGTAACTTGTTTTACATTGTATAATTATCTGGCCAATACATTTGAATATCATATATCAGCACTTTTTATTTGTGGGGCCTTTTACAGCTTGCCATAGGATATGAATATGTGTCCATTATTGAAGGCCTTAGGCATTGCCATTTCTTATTCCAAATGAGAAAAAAAGTCAATGATAAATTCCAGATGAAATCTCATTCATTGACACAAATTAATCTTACATTAATTTTCTTTCAGCCTCTTCCTAGTGAGAGCCCTGCAGATGGTGCTACAGCCACAACTGGAAGGTTTGAAGTTGAAAAAGTTAAACCCAAAGATCAACCTTTTGCAACCTATAGGGGGGTTCGAAGTATGAAGCACAAAGGAGATAAACATTATCAAGATGGTCTTCGTAAGAGTAGCAGTTTACATGATTTATCTTCTGATGAAGTAGGACTTGATTTGTCTAATTCACGTTATTTAAGTAGATCAGGTGATCGCCTTGACACATTTACTGGTCCGACTGAACATGCTGCGGCTGTTTTGAGTGATCCAAAAGTTGTCAATAACCCTTATTTTACATTACCTCGAAATACTTGGCAGTCATTAGCTGCTAATAACAGACAGGCTGCGTCTCATCCTGTTCTCATGCAACCTTTAGCTCCACCTGGTGGCACACCAAAGAAAGTTCCAGAAGAACGATCAGGTATTACAAGACCAAAGAATTCCAATGAAAGAAATAAGTTATACCGTGAAAGATCTAGCAGTTTAAAAGATTTCCAGTCTCAGCTCACACTTATACCAGACAAGAACAACAGAACATCTTTATCTGGTTTAGACAGGCTGACAACACATCCTGATGCAGCAGATGGTGGCAGTGAAAGGAGCAGTGTTAGTAGTGTGTATTCATCAAAAGACAATGAAACAGATGAACTTAAGGTGAGTTTGTTTTGTTTTATTTTTAAAGGGCTGATCCAGGGAGAGGGAGTAGGGAATACAGGCCAAACAACCTTCTTTTGGGAAAAAATCCTATGATTTTTGGAAAATTATTCAGACCCTCCTTGACCCTTGAGAGACATAGTATTACTCCCCTGCAACGGTGGTGATGCGTTCTTTATATCTCTGAAACTGTTGACCAAGGTTAACCAAATATGGTGGCAAGAAAGTTCATGATATGCAATCGCTGGCCAGTCATCAACATTTGACCTTGACCTCATTTTCATGGTTCAGTACATTGTAACTTTGTAAAAAAATGGAAATCTTTGACAAGTTTTTACATTCAAGGTTATACCTAGAACATTTGGTCTTTAGTTAAATCTTTGTGAGTGTTTGCCAGTCTGCTTTATGTCCTCTGACATTGGCCTCATTTTTATGGTTGAGTGAATTGTAAATTTTTCACCCATGTCAGTATTGACATGCAAATTTATTGAACAATTTGTTATATTATAGGACAAAATGTGTCTAGTTGATTGAAGGGTCAATTTTTTTGTTTTGCCTCTGTCTACATTTGTTAGTAAGAAATTCCAAATTGCAGGCAAGATTTTTCTGTGTTCACACTTGTGTGTCAGTTTAAAAATCCAAAACTTTTTTTGATTTCTAAAATTTTTGTTGCTTATTTTAAGGTACCTGCTAAAGGTTATCATAAAAATGCATAAAAAGGTGTATTCAATTTGTAGATCTTCACTTGCAAATGATTTGAGATTTGATTATGAGATTCCTACCTTTGTTGTGGTAACATACAACTAAACAGCAGGAAAAAAAATTCAAAATGTGACATTTTGTTATTGCATTTTCCATCCAGTCAATTTTTTGTAATATAAATAAATTTATGAATTTACATTCATATGTTGAATTTTATTCCTTGGTTAATATAATAACATGTGGATGAATCACATTAATAAATCTATTATTATAATACAAAGCCCTCATTGTTCAAATTAAAAATATGTTTTACCCCAAAACTGTCATTTCAATGCATATTTCAAATCGTTGATATAATGAGCAAATTGTATTTTAATTTTGTGCATATCCATTTTAAGATTAAGCCATAAAAATTGATATGTTTGTTTGTTATCATGACAACTGAATACCAATAACAAATTAAATGAGCAGCATTTGTGTTCCCAAATTGTCAAATATGAATGTACTTTACTTATTAGAGTTTTTTCCCTTTGTTCAGGTTGTTGTTAAGAATTAAACTTGAAGTATTTTGAGATAAGATAGATAGGATATAAGAAAAATTCTTGAGGTCTTGCCATAATATTCCCTTGTCTTTAAATATGGTTATTCTAGGATTATGAGTTTAGGGGCATGTCTTTGAAAAACATTGTTGATAATGTTGTATGAAAACCTAGTTTTATAAGTACATGTATCTGATAAAACTAATAAATTCTGTGCAAGTTTAAAAATAAAGTACTGCATTTATTTCCTAAAAAGCCAATATCTTCCTAAGCATGCTAAGTAAAGGTACCAGTTAAAAAATGTCAATATTAATGGATTAAATAAAGTGCACAGGTGTTCAAAATTAAATATTTGATTACAGATAACTCCACTTTTTACAACTGGTCAATTAAATGGCAGTATACATTGTGTATCAGATGGTCAGATGACTTTTATAGGTTGTAAATCATAATTATATTGAAAAAATAAACTGCCGATTCCAACACATGTTTGCAGTTAATTATGGTTGCACTTACCAATTGCAAGTTGGGACCCAATTTGGCATGACAAATAAAATTCAAAGCTGGTTTAAGGAGTTGTGTTTGTTTTAACTCTGATTTCTATTATACATGTGTATATAATTAAAATATGTATGCCTCCTTTATGTGCCTGATGTGGGTTGTCATTAAAGAAACTGTTTCCATAGCAACTTAACTGCTCCAATTTTCTTTCAAAAGCTCAAACATTTGAAATCTGAGTAAAGTGAGAAAGGCAATATCAAGCCACATCTAGTATAGTTTTCTGTAAATGATGCTTACTCTATTTAAAATAAATAAAATGATAAATGCCGGCTTTTCAACCCATTTAGTCACAAAATATGAGAATGTGTGATCACTGGAAATTGCAAGAAGCTGTTGAAGAATATAAAAAACTTGACCAGTACAGAATGGGCTCATTTCAAACCCATTTTGAGCTGTATGAATGCCTAAAGCTAAAAAAATGGATATCCCATTTCTTTACAAAAAGCACATTTAACCACCACATCAACCAACTTTAACATTCTAATGCACATCTGTACCATAATTATCTCAAATTCTAAAACTCTTAAGATGTCAAAATCAAAAAAATATTTTCCATCCCTCTTCTAATTGGGAAGTGGTTCCTATAGTATTCTTCATGCACATGTAATTTGTAGATTTTGCAAAATGTGCAAAAATTTACACTTTCAGTCCTTTAGAATGTATCCAATTGTAGAAGGTTCATGTAGTTGACAATATGTTATAAAGAAATGTATTAGTTCATGAATTAAGATGCTTTCATTGTCAGTAACATGATTTTTAGGGGAATCTAAGATATTTTGTATTATAAAATAATACATGTACAGCTGCAACAATGACTATCATTATTCATGGAGAAATAGGTATTGCCCAAATTTGTGAAATTTAAATTGATTTGATGTTTGTTGACAAGATAAGACAAGCATTACCTTCATAAATGTGTATTATCACCCATAAATCTTAGGATGAAATGAAGAACCAATAACAAAATTCTCTCCTTATCTTACAGAAAAGGATAGACCCACTTTTTATTAACATAATGAATTTTGTTACTTTTACTGAAATCTATCTTTATCATGATATTTGAAGATGAACTTTTAAAATGTCAAATAAAAATTGTTATCTTGTAAGAGAAAATTAATTTTGTTGATGTCCGGTTTACTAATGTACTTTGTTTGTCATTTGATTTAAAATTTTTTGGTTGCATACACGTTCATGTAGTTGACACCTATCTAATTCATTTTGTTAGAATCGTGCTAAAAATTCAAACAGATAAGAATGTTTGTTGAACATTTCTGAAAGCTATGCAGACCAATGGCAATGAGATCAAAACTTTATATATATCAACTTAAACAAATAGAATTTGAAAAGTTTCTAAATGATCAGAAAATTGTCTTAACAAATCCTGGATAATCCTTTATGGCTGCAAAAGAAATGATATTTGTTTAGTTTTGATTTAAAATGGTGTAGTAATCATAATTTATCAATGGTTTAAGGATTAACTGTTGTTTGATGTTGACCCAAGACAAAAAGAAATTATCAAAAATATTTTGATGGCAGATAAATGTTCCATGGGGATTTGTTCTGACTCAGAGTGAAGTAGCTTCTTTAAAGAAAGTCCCATTATATTTGGAAACAATGAATAAAGCAGCCAGTTAACTTCAATTTTCCCATCAGATGTTAATGTGTAATAAATGAGAAGATCGGAGTACTAGGATTTAAATTTTATGCAGAGTTAATAAAACTTAGAGAATACGTAAATTTTATGGATTGTTTTTCATTTTGAGAAGTTGTAAAATAAAGTTATAAGGAAACAATTATGTGATCTGTTTTACAATGGATGACATGGATTATTTGTATCTAATAAATCATTTGGATTTGTACATAGACTTGTACATATGGAAAAATCGTACATTATGTCAGGTGAGGATGACACTTTTACTGTTTGCTAGAATACATGTAAAAAAATCACGGAGAGTCAAACCTTGGTTTTCTGGACTTGTATGGCTTTTTAAGCATGGCTTTCACAAGCCTATTGTTTTATTTGCATATCAAACATACTTGATACAAAGACTTTCTACACAGCAAATAAATGCTTTCAGTTGGACGGTACAAATGAATATTTCTGTAACTCAAACATCTTTCACTGATGTTTTGGATGTTTTACTATGGTTAAATATTAATCAATTCACACAGGAAATGTTGCAGTGGCCTGATCTCTAGAGTCTTTATTCTGACTCAATGCAGAGTTATCTGATTTTTTTTTATAGAAAAATCATACATGATGTTCTGTAGAAGTGATGCATGGTGTGGAAAACCCACCGATCTAAAAATGTGTTTTCAAACTGCATATGTTAACATGGTTACAGTTTAATTTTGTAATCAAGATTTGTATTTTTGAGAAAACCATACATTAATATCCCAAAGAAATCAACCAATTCAAGAATGATAACTCTTGCAAAAGGTCATTTACATGTGCAATCTTTGTTTTTTAAGTGTACAAAAGCTCCAATAGCAAACAAAGACTGGTAACATGTTTGTAACAAAAACAGTGTGTAAATTGAAAACAAGTTCAGTTTCTGTGGGTTTTTGATATGCATGAATAAACTCCTGTCTGATTTATATTTGGACTGCTACTAAAGTTGTCTTAGAAAATAGTATATATTGGATAGACTTGCCACAAGTCTTTCAGTAAATCATTAGGACCTTTTAATTGTATGTCTATGTGCAGTTTACTGTCCATTTAGTGTATAATGTACAAACAGTGGTGGTTGATGGTTTTTAACGTCCTACACAGCAAATTAATGCTCTCAGCCGGAAGGTCCCTGGTGGAACTTATTTTATTGTTGTAACTTTGTGGTTGGAAATGGTGTTGTAATAATTTGGTAAGGAGGTTCGCATGAGTTATTGTTACTTTTGGACGTTCTAGGTCTTTATTAAAGCTGTCGTTGTTGGAGGTGACTTTCTGTAACTTGTTGGATTTTGTTAGACTACAATGGCGCTTTTCAGGGTCACAGTGCCGAACAGAGCAGACCAGTTCCGCTGTGAAGTGATTTTCATGGCTGCATCCAACCTCAAATGTACAAACACATTAATAGTTATATAAATATATGGATAGAAAGATAAACACTTTGATAGTAGAAAGGTGAAATGGTTTTTATTGTGGCATGTCTACCAAGTGCAGTACATCAGTACCTATTCTGACAACCCCAAACATAAAAAAGAAAAAAATCTGATAAATCTTTTATGGGGGTTAATTTAGTGAATATAAATCTTTTATGGGGGTTAGTTAGTCAAATAAGACTTGGTATTTTTATTTTTAACCTTATTTTGAATATTGACAAGTTTTCTGTCAACATGATAGAGAATGTCCCCAGGTATTAAACACATGGGTAGTGAACAGTATGAATGGATGACATATTGACAGTCATATTTTGTCTACAATTACATCAAATTAGGCATATAAGATACCCCCTGTTAAATTAGATATAAATAAATCAAATATATGTTTCATCATTTACGTTTATTTTGCTTTCATTTGAATTAAGATAGGCGTTTAATCAAATTATATTGGAGTACAAATGATAGGTTGGGATTACCTAGACAATGTCTTTCTTAAGATCAAAGCAGTTGCTTGTAATTAAGGTTATGCAATGTAAAATTATAGTAAAGCACTTTGCATTAAAATTTTCCTAAGATGTACTAAGATAGAAGTAATGGAACAAGGACTCTATTTTGGATTTGATAGATAGGATGGTATTTCACACCTGTATGACATGGATGTATCAAGTTTGTTAAATATTCCAAATTTTGTGGCTGACCTGAAATACGGATTGTTGTTATATTATTTACATAAATTATAATTGTGACAGGTAGAAATATTATTCTTTGGTTGTACTGTTTTAAATGAATGGAGGGAACAAGCCATGATGAATTGTAATGTTTTGGAAAGAAGAAGTCTATATAGTTATGTTGTTCTTTTCTTTCTGTAAGGAGAATAATTTCGTCTTGTATTGGAAGTACTTTTTATTTATATTCCCTTAATTTGGATTTTTCCTGCAGGTGATGGGTAGGTTATTTTGTTTATCTGTCATGTGCTGATGTAGAACTATGGTGCCATATTGTGTAATATTGAAGTTTGCTTTGGTGATGTGGCTTAAAATTGTTTAGTATTCCAACTAGGAATTCAGGAAAATGAGGCACAGTTGCTCATCAAACTGTAAAAGTATGCATAAGAATTAATTGACTTAGATACACATATAAATTAATATGCACATTTGAAAGATTACCCATTCTTATTTAAGCTTAGTAAACTTTCTGATTGGGTAGTATGGTGAAGACTGTGTTGGACCCTCATTTTATCTTGCTCAACATATTTGAACAAAAATTAAATTAGGTATATTGGTGTTGAATGAATTTGATTCGTACATTTTTGTTATTAATAAAAGATTTGAAGATTCATGAAGGAGAATTTAGTTATTGTTACTAGTAAAACTTGACCAGAAGGTACAAATCTTTAATAATTACATTGGAATACCCGTTGTTCAATATCACTTGTTTGTGATATTTTGGTTATTGTTCCTTATTTTAAACTGATAAATAGATAGTACTTTAATTTAACTTTATACAGGATGTCTTTTTATCTTAATAAGACTACACCTTTTATGTTGTTACCAATTAAAGACACCTTTTCTATCTTTAAATAAAGAAATGATATAAAGGGTTTATTGATAGTAGGAATTGTATGCAAGTATTCTAATTTCTCATTCATAAGAATAATAGTGAAACCATAATAAATAACAGCCATATTCGTTCTGTGCAATTGACATTGATCTTAGTGGAGAAATTGTTATCAATTTCACTTTTATTAATTGCTGATGCATGTTAAATTACACATGACAAATAATAAAGAACAGTTAAATTCTGATATTTTTTTATATAATGGAGTAAGATGGAATCATTTCTTTACAGATGGCAAAATCCAGCGAGTTACAGGCAGCTGGAAGGTCACAGTCAGCATCAGCTTTACATTCAGTTAACCCAGCTAACCAGACAGGAGTAGGAACTCGTTATGAGGTATTTTAACTTTACATTTAATAATGATGGAAACCATCATAAGTTTATAAATATAAGCTTTACATGTAGTTAACCAAGCTAACCCAACAGGGGTAGAGCATATATACTTTATCTGTACATTCAGTTAACCCAATTAACCAGACAGTATAAGGAAATTGTAATTAGTTAAAATAAACTTTAAATTCAGTTTACTCTGCTACCAACCTTAGTAGGAGATATATTGTAGCTTAAACATTTGTTTAACCCAGCTAATAAAACAGGAGTAGGACATCTTGTTATGTAACTTTTCATTCATTTAACTCCGCTTATAAGACAAGAGTAGGACCTGCTTGTAGGTAATGTACGTCCAAAAAGTACAAATTGCAGACATCGACAGGTTGCCATCGTCAACAATGGACACAGATTCACACTATTAGGCAAGCAGTTAAAACTCCCAATATGATATATGTAATAATTGGTTAGTGGGGTCTACTCGGATTTGTTTTGCTAGCTTTGAGTATTGAATGAAGGAACAGTTTGGTAGGCTTTTGTTCAACCTTCAAATCTTTTAACAAAATTGTATTTTGATGTGACCTTCATGTATTTGTTGGGCTACATTTTCCATTAAAAGAAATAAATCTAAAGATATGTAAAGTATGAAAGGTCTGTAAAGGCAATTAGTACATTTCCTTTATACTCAAGCTTGGTATGTACATGTACACCTGTTTCATAACTACAAGTTTGCATTACAGTAATTTAATTCTGGTTAATTATTCAATGTTAAATTTTATCTTATTACTACTCGGTAATGAACTTCTACTTTGATCTTAATCAGAAATAAACAAAAACTTTATCAAGGGAAAAGAAGGTTACTTAAACAGGAAATTTTATCACACACCGAGATTTCCATCTGCATTGTTTTGTATATAAAGGTTGAAATGGTATGCTTAATCTACAAGCTTTAACTAGATGAATGGTTTTACCATCATAAAGCATACCATACCTTTTGTTTTGGTTGATGTTTAGCATTGATTGCACCAGTTATTTCTATATGATCAATATACTCATGGTCCAAACTTTAAACTTTCAAATTCTTGGAAGTTGTTTTTGGTGCATAAAGACTAAAAACATGGATGTAAAATTTATTTCAATATATATTTATAGGATCTTATGTACATGAAGAAAGGCTGGCTTATAAAGCAAGGAACATCAGAGAAAGATTGGAAAAAGCATTGGTTTGTTTTAACAGGAAATTCCTTACGTTATTATAAAGATGCCAAAGCAGAGGAAACTAACACACTAGATGGTAGAATAGATCTGTCCACTTGTTATGATATTGTGGAAGTTAGTATTGGTAGGAATTATGGCTTCCGAATTAAGGTAAGCAGTACTCCAATATGTATTGATTTATTAGTTTTAGACATGGCAATGTGTATGAGTATAATGCTTTGTTCATATAAAAGCTTAATTTGGATTTGTAAATGTCTTAAAAATTTCACTCTCTTTATCACTGCTTTGTTTTAGGTAAGACACACTGCCCATTGGATGACTGATTAATACAATCTTGTTTTTAAAACTTGTTTGAATTTTTTTTATTGTGTAAATCTTTAATTCTGCTCAATGTAAAAGTACTAATGACCCTGGTTTATTTTTATAATCCTCTGTCAATATCATGAAGGTACACATAATCAATGTAAAGCCTATTTTCGGTTGTATTTGAAAAATACATACTTTTAGTACTAGACATTTCATTGAATAACAGGAAGAAAATGTGTAGTTTTAAAGGTATCTGTGAAATTTATTACAGACAAAATAAAAACAAAACAACAATATCACGAGGAAACATTAAGAAATGCATAATGAATATACTTGTCGTAAAGATATCTTTGAGTAATACTTTGAATGGCTTTTATTGGCATATTACATAACACATTGTGGTAAGGAATGTTACTTAATATTTTGTCAGACAGATACCTTTTTTCTGAAAATTTCATGGTTAAAATAAGTTGTTTCCCTTGGAAGCTCTTAGGCTTCTATTCCTTATTATATATTACTTTGTTGAATATTATTATTATTGAATAAAACAATATTATATAATGCATTATTTCAGACAAGAAATGGGGAGTATTTACTCTCTGCAATGACTTCTGGCATTCGGAACAATTGGATGAAAGCTATACGTCTTGTTATGGATTTAAAAAATTCTGGTGTTAAATCTGATTCTAAATTGTCTTCCTCTGAGTCGTCACGCCAAAGTTCTGAAGAATTAGATTCTTCGTCCATTGCCAGTAGACTTGGAGCAACTGCAACTAGTGATGGAAAGCAAGATAGTAAAAAGAAAGATGGTTTAAAAAACGCACGAAGGCACCATTCTGATATTAATCTTGCTGCAAATGTTGGACAATTGTTGAAAGTTAAGGAAATGGGTGATAGTTTAGATGGTCTCGATTTGGAATCAGTAGAAGTCCCAGAGCGAACAACGCCACAGAGGGAAGTAGCAGATGCCGGAGATGAACCCAAATTAAAAATGGCAGTCAGTGAACCTGCTGTTGATAGTCTTCCATTAAAGAGATTTGTTGAAGGAAGTGAAAATATAACTCCGGCCTCAGCATCAACGACTTCAGCAGACCCCACACGTCCTAAAAAGAGTGAGAGTAAAAAGGAAGAAGAAGAACGTAAACATAGGGCCAAATCACCAAGTGCCAGAATCAAGGACAAAACAAGGTCAAAAGGTCAAAAACCTCCATCAGATGAACTGAGAATGGCCATACCTGGCTCGGATAAAGAGGATGGAAAATATTCCAGTTCTGATGGAGATACAGCTGACCAAGAATCTTCACAAGCTGTAAGTGAATACTTAAAGCAGTTGCTGTTTTTGTATACATGGAAATCAAGCAATTTGTATCAGTTTCATGTCATTTTAATCAACAAAGTACAGTTCTTTGCCAGCAGTATTTTGGCATACTTAAATGATTTCCTACAAAATAATGATTCTTGTCTAATTTTAGCAGAATGATTGTAGAAAGGCCTCTTTCAAAAATTTGTGAGACATCTCTGCCTGCCACCCAAGAGCAAACCCCTGTAGAATCTTATCCTCTGTTACCACCTGCTTAACTTCATTAAAGCAAACAATAATTAAATGGTCCTTCCTTGGTGGTTTTTCAAATCTTGAACAACATTTCTGCTTGCCACCCTAAAATATTTTTAGCAGTTAAATAAGTATTGCACATCAGAGGAAATCTGTGGAGATCTTTTTGCCTGAAATTTCTTAATCAGGCAAAAATTCTCTTGAGGATTTTCTTTTACCTATACATCAGCAAATGAAATTACACATTTAAAATTTTTCAAGTGATCTGTAAGTTTTTTAGCTCACCTGGCCAAAGGCCATGTGAGCTTTTGTCATCACTTGGCGTCCGTCGTCCGTCGTCCGTCTGTCCGTCGTCCGTCCGTCCGTCCGTTAACTTTTCACATTTTAATCTTCTCCTCTGAAACCACTGGGCAAAATTTAACCAAACTTGGCAGGGAGCATCTATATGAGGTCCTTTACAAAGTTTGCACATTTTGTCCAGATCGGACAAAAAACATGGCCGCCATGGACGATTCTTGTTTCTGATTGGCTGAT
>JAULBM010318954.1:0-11895 GCA_032357055.1 Geukensia granosissima | reverse complement strand
ACCAATAATATCAATATTTTGCACGATTTCATTATCTATCTTAAATATATATAATTTAAAAGTATTGAGCAAAAGTATTTAAAAAAAGGTTAAAGCATTTGACCTTGTAACTGTTTTCAAGGTGTTTAGTCACCGGTAAGTTCCGACTGAGAAGACCTCATAATTGGGCCAAATATAGCACTGATGCATCTCAATGTCGCAAACATTTTCCTTTACTTTTTATCTACCTTTAACGGTTGTAAATTAATAGCGAATAATATGAATAAAGGCTTTGGGACATGGAACTCAAATAAAAAAAATAAGGTCTGAAAAACCGTTAGTCGTAAAGACCTAAAGTCATAAATTTTAGCGGTCATAAATATTATATTAGAGGACATAACTCCTGCAGGTACCATCAAATTCTCATGCCCAAATGCATCTTGTGTAATAGAATTGGTAAAGATTAACAAGTATCGAACAAGAATTTTAATACATGGGAAATAACTCCGTAATGGCATATGTGTTCTGTCCAAAACGGCCAGTTTCGAAAACAAAACATTTAAACGGAACATAATTCGAAATATCAGAGCGACATGTCACGAACTTACAAAACGCCACTACTTTAATGCGTGTGACAGAAGAAAAGAAGCAATAAAAATTATCATTATTATTATTATTATTATTATTATTATTATTATTATTATTATTATTAATGAAAATAATAGCTAAAGGTGTTTCCACTGAAAGGTATTTCCGTGCGCCATAGTTCCAAATACTTTTTTGCAAGAAAGATAATATCTTGTCATGTTGACAGATACATTATGTTTTATTCGTTACCGCTTAATCAAATTGTAACGGAAGCAATTTTTTATCACTCTGGCTCATCATGGGCTACAGAATCGATTATACTTACAACACTACGTAGGAACGTTTACTCATGTCGTCAATTACTGCTAAATTCTTACAATACAGATATCTAGCAAGTTTTCGTAATGGAAAACAATTGTCATGGGTGCTATTTGAAATGAAAGTGGAAATGTGTATGGGTTTTTTTTAAATACGTTTCAAGTAGGTAAAATTATTTGCATTGAGACAAAATCAAACTGTGGGTTAAATGACATAAGAACGTATTGATAAATTACACGAAGTTCTACGATGTTTGGACTATGATACTTTCTATATTTCCTCCGCCTTTTAAGATGATGATAAGTTTAAAAATACTGTTATATTCGCATTTCAGTGATTTTTTCTGCATTTTTTAAATTACTAGCATGTGGATTACTTGCTTCTTTGGAGGCATCATTTAAATTTATTCAATTTGGCTAGACAAAGGTTACAGGAAACGGTGTTTTCAACTATTAAACCTGAACAGTAAAATATTTAATCAATCGATCTGAAAACGCTGATTCGATACAATAGCTTTAAAAAGCAATACACATGGCAATTTACAGCCCTTTCAAGTATGAAATACAATTAAGATGATACGAATTTGTAAATACTGGAAATAAAACAAACACAAATAGAAAGAGTATAATGTGGTATAATTGTCTGTGAGACAGCCAGTCAATAAAAGTATTCTGTGATAATGTTTCTGACATGTATGGCTTCATTCGAAAATGTTTGATTATTAAGCAAAATAGTTCATAGATAGCATAGCTATATTGTACACAAGTCGCGTATTTCGTCTACAAAAAAAAACATCACTTTGCACTTTGGAAGACCAAAAAAGCAGAAGGTTGAATTGCTACTACCTACTTTTTAAAAAAGTGTAGTATTAGTTTATTTTAAATCTGTTTTACAATTTAAAATAGGGCACTTTTTCTTCTTCAGACCAAATCTTGTATTTACGTAACTTGGATACATGATGTATACTTATACCTATTAATGTCGACAGCTCACTGCTTTTACGAGTCTCAGAGGGGATCAAATATTTCTACATAGCAAACATAATATCTCTGCTAATTAATTCCGCTACAAGTAATTCGAGATTATAAGTATCTGCAGTTCGGTAGCTAATCATATATTGACTTAATAGTGTTCATCCCGTTAATAATTACTTAATTACTAAACCTGATGCGGACCGGATATGATTTTCGAAATTTGATAAAGACAAGTATATTGGAAATGTTAGCTGCGTGACCATCATTCCATCAAAGATATGATATTAAGGAAATGTTTTGATATAATACTGGTTTAAAGTAAATATCTTATGAATAAAGATCTAGATTGAGATAAATTTCCATAATTACGACAAGGGAGATGTCGGATAATCAAATAAAAATCAGTGAAATGCTTGTCCTTCTGCATTCATGACATTATTTATTGTTTACAGTGGTATTATGTAGTGTTCACATGTAAAATAATAACTTCAATCCCAACTTTTTCCTTTTTTTTCCGAGAATCTCGGTAAAATTATTTTGCTTTTAATTTATTAAACTGTCCAAGACATGCTTGTTAGAAGTTATAATAACAGGTTTATGTTAAACTCCCACAGCCTGAATAACTGCTTTTAAAGTTCACTTGGTGCTACATATGTACCTATCATTTGTTTTTTGGAATGCTCTAATTAACATTCTAAAGGTGACAAAAATCTCCCCGACAATTCGCGAGGATTTAAAATAGTACAAAATATAGTACATTGTGTGTAAGGTTTACAATTTTTACATTAGTCATTGCATTTGGGTGTCAGATAAGAAGCCATACAAGATGGCGTTTCTTATCGCAAACATGTGACTTTGTAGCAAAGGAGGATTTTATGTATTAACTGTACAATGTATAATAAGGCTTGATGTCATAATCTTCAAAAATATACCCCTGAGCTTGCTTTTAGCAACTACGAGCATTCATAAGAGAGCTAATCTTCTTTGTGCATGTATTTTTATTAGTATATCTTTTATCATTCAGGTAGTCTTTAGTCGGATTGGGTCAATTTCTGTTTAATTTTTATAGTTCGCCTTTTACAACTTTTGTTATCTTTGATTTTCTTTTGACCACTTGGTATCCCGCTTAATTAGTTTAACCCCACCACATGTCTCAAGTGCCAGTCCCAGTTTTTGTTAAATGTACATTTTTTTATTTTTGACATGAGCAGTATTATTTTACGTAAACAAATTTTATCCGTTTGAAGTGATTTAGAGCTTTTCACAAGAAGTGGTATTCTACTCTTGTTGAAGGCCTTGTGGAGACCTCTAGATTTGTTTTCCTCATGTTTTTCACCTTGTAAGAGTGCGATCTTTCTGACATCTAATCCATATTTTTTCATTTCATTTATAAAAGTCAGTCAAAAAATTGCTTCTGTACTACGACAGTCAACGTTTATAGTAACTTGAAAACTGTGAAACTTTCAAACTACAAAAATGTACATCAATGTAAAGTGATTGCTTTTTCACATCATCTGCAACAAAGGAAAAATCTGGATTTTGTTTGGCACAAAAGAACATCTTTCTGATCACTATATCAGATGATTGAATACTCAGTGTTACAGAAAGATTTACAGAAGCCTGGTGTGTGTGAAGGAAATTGTATTCTTTGATGTCTATTGAGACTCCCACGCATTCTTCATCTAATTTTCTATCAAGCAAAACAATTAACTTTTTTTATACTTACGATAAACTCGTGCACCGGCGCCGTTTTTTGTAAAGTGTATTTGACAAATTTTCCACAGTCCACTATAGGATTCATACAAATATTTTCCTGTCTTGTTTATATAAAGTCCATTTGGAATTTCGAAAGTCAACCAGTGGTTAGTTCCTAGTGATACAATCTGGATTAAAAATGCAAACATTGTCCCTGCCGTGGTTCCAAGTAAAAGTTTCCGTTCAAATTCTAGTTGTGCCGCCATTGTGTTTCTCTGGAAAATCCTCGGATGTCGTGAACTAATCTACATTGCTACATTGCCGTGTAAATCACAAGACGTGTAAATTGACTGCACATGTGTGTGCCAGGCAAAATAGACACGCGCTTTGTCTGTACACTGTTTGCAGTTATTAGCAATATTACGACAATACCAACACGCTGTAACAATTATCATTAATTATTTAACACCGAGCATTATTTTGATCCTATAGGAATATTCAGAAATTAAGTTAATTCATCCCACTGACTGGAAATAATTATAAAATTTCACACGCCAAAAATACTAATTCTTTACACTGAGCCGGAAGAAATGCACATCTAAGAGCAAGTTGAATATGATAACTCATTATTCCAATTGCAGTTTCTGGACATAACTGACTGGCAACACGAGATCAGAAATGAACATCACTTGGCTACAATTCAAAATGCACATTTTCAACACGGCTGATTGTTATCTCTATCTGATTTACATGTAAACAGAATGTTAATAGGTACAGTACCCATTGTTGCTGACGAAGAACAATACCTTTCGTTTTATCAATAAAAAAGATTAATCTGTTGTCTGTTTCCACAATATCCATTGGATTAGCTCTTAGCCATTCTTAATATTATTAGATGCTGTTACTTTTTCACTGAAATGTGATGCCAACAAAAATCAATACGTGGTATACATGAAAACCAACACATGTCATCGGTGAATTTTTTTTTCGATTGTATTAAATTGCAAAGCAAACACGCGTGGAAAGTAGCGTTATAGCAGTTTGTAATTGATTTCCGCTTAAGGGTTATTGGCTTTGCTTGACTAATCGATCATAGTTTGATTAAAATAACAATTTTTAAAGAGAACAATTCATATTTCATTTTTCATCTATAATATTCCTATTAGATTCAATATTTGGTTCCTATTTATAGATATTATATATGATAAAAATAGTTCAGGGTTAACGCTTTAAAATCAATAAAATATATGTTTATATAAAGCCTAAGTACCAGTATACCTAAGCACGTGATAGACCCGATTAAAGGCTGTAATAATGTTCGCCAAACTCAGAATAAATAATACAAAAGTTATAGACAAAGATTAGGAGCCCTCTCCTTGTTGGGTATTCGACAGTACATTTTAACTTGCGCATATGATGTGAGGATAGTGAGGGGATGCAACCCCCCCACCCCGGGGGGGGACATTAAAGTTTTTTCTTTTTTGGTTAAGAAAGATGTATAATATATAAAGGATTATATAAGTATTTAACATTTATATTCAAAATATGTCGTGCATGGAAATTTTTGCCTTTAGTGCAATATAGTATACAGCAAAAATATTTATAAGTTACTTAAAATTAATCAATCCTTAATTTTGCTTTATTGTTAATTTTAGAAATGGTGTGGAACTTGCACATCAGCGTTGATTATAGTATAAATACAACATCTTACACAGTAGCCTTTCTTTTTGATAAGACTCCAACATATCCAATGCAGATTTTTTAAGATAGAAATTAAATTGTGACAACAACAGACAGGAGACAGCCATTGTAAGTACTGGCAATTTCGTGTGCTTCATGGATATGCTTCAAATTGAAACAAGCAGTGGAAAATCCCAGAACGTGTTACAATTTTGAACTTGCTAATTAGGTTAAATGAAAGCTGCACATCTCATTTGCTGTTAGAAAACGTGTAAATCAAGTTAAAATAATGTTAAAACAGGAACAGAATTCCATAATATTCCACGTCTATAATCATGTTGGAAACCATTGCCTTCTAGAATTATTACTTTTTACAATTTTCTTCTGGAAGCAACTGACATTCAAAACAATTCAATAGTGGCTCCGGACAATTAAATATTTATACACCTCTTGTTTTTTTATGGCAAATGGACTTCGAAATGGGCTTGGAAACACAAACTCAAATAAGCAGACAAAATTGGATCTAAAATTGAGAAAATTCTTCACAGAAAAAATAATCTTATAGAGATTAGCATACTGAATAACAAAAATGATATTGATCGTACTCCCTTTTTAGATCTTGATGGGAACGTTCCTTTAGCCAGTTCGGTTTTCCCGTGCGTGTTTGCGCCGATTTTTGTTTACTTGATTTGTCGCAACCTACATCTTATTGGTAATTTGTTGCATCAGGTATATAGATGTATAATTCTGATACAACAGGAGATATCACAATTATATTATTAGGAGATATTATGCAACCGTTCACGTTTTTTCAAGAAAACTTTGGGAGGTTGCACTGTAATACATGTATATTTAAGATTATGACCTTGTTTGGCTAAATGTTGATATATTAGATATTTTTTTTCTTACGTTTCAGAAATCGATAAAGATGTTCGTTTGTACGTTTGAAAAGAAGTAGGTACGTAAAGCCCCATATTTGGTCCAAATTTTAGATTTTGTGACACAATAATAAGTTGTTGTAAAAATGCTTTTTAATAATCGTCTTTTAGTAATTCATTACTTTTTCTAGTATTTTTCGTCATTTCGACAAAATGTAAGGGTAAATTTGGCTATTTTGACAAGAATTTAACATTTTCGGTAAAAATACTCAATTTAGGGGGTGTTTTGTTCAAAATATATATGATCGTACAAAAACATCACGAAGATATTTTAACCCAACATTTGTACTTGATAGATCTTTAATTGTGCAAAAATTGGTTTTGATGTTTTTGTGCGATCTATATTAAAATCGACAAAATAGTATCAAATATTGCATCAAATTAATTAATTTCTTAGTATTTTCACATTTAAAGCATTTTTTGGTGTCATATGACCATTGTAGAACTCATTTAACTAAAACTTCTGTTGGATTTTCCTTTTATAGACACTATTCAATACAAAAATATAAAATAATAGGAATTAGCCAATTTTCATTTATTATCCAAATTCTTGGGCCAAAAATGGGCATTAACGTCCCTCATCCTTTGCCGTCTGGTCAAGAAATTTCATAAAGAACTTCATTTAGATGCTTTCCAGAAAGTTTCAATTCATTTGGTGAAGTGGATTCGGAGAAAAAGATTTTTTAAACCAGACAATAAGAAACAGGAATTGCTTTTGTCAGCCACGTTTGTAGTCCGCTCAGGACAAAGACAAGGAAACCTTATAAACGACCTTACAACTTTTGGCCTATTAGGTTTATTAAATCAGCCAATCAGAAAAGAGAATTGTCTGTGGCATCCATGCTTGTGGTCGATCAGAAAGTAATAAAGAAATTTGTAAAGGATCTTCCTTAAATTCTTCAGTTAAGTTTAGTTCTATTTGGCCATGTAGTTTTAGAGGAGAAGACTTTCACAAAAATACCCAATCAGAAACAAGAATTGCCTTTTGCAGCCATGGTTGTAGTTCGATCGGACTGAAACAAAACAAATTTGCACATTACCTTCCGCTGGTGCTTCATGTTAATATCATTTCATTTGGTCCGGTAGTTTCATATGATAAGACTTTTGTTTTAAATTCAGCTTTTCAAAAATAAGAACTGCCTATGGCAGTCATGTTTGTAGTCCAATCGAAAAAACGAGTAAATTTTATAAAGGACTTTCAATAAATGTTTCATGTAAGGTTTTGTTCCATTTTGCCTTGCTGTTTCAGAGGAGAAAATTAAATTTAAAAAAAAATGTTCAAAATCAGCCAATCACAAACAAGACTTGACAACGGCGGTCATGTTTGAAGTCTGACGGGGATGAAACGGGGAAATATTGTAACAGATCTTAAATAAATGCTTCCCGTCATGTTTTATTCCATTTGGCTTGTATTTTGTAGTGGGGAAGACTTTAATTTACCAACGAAAAACCAGAATTGCTTTGAGCGCAAAGTTTGTAATCTGTACGGATCGAATCAAGGTAAGTTTGTTTAGGGTCTTCCATAAAAATTTCTTGTCAATTTTGGCTCCATTTTGCCCGGTAGTTTCAGAGAAGTATACTTTATTAAATCAGCCAATCAGAAATAAGAATTACATATAACAGCTATTTTGTAATTCGATCGGGACAAAATGACACAACCATAAATCCTTCGAGAAAAAACGGGCGGGCGGCGAAATCACAAAACTTTTGCCAGATGAGATAAAAAATCATAGTATAATTTCATATATGAGCCCCATCAGATAGATATCGGCCTTATGCAATGTAAGTGCATGTACATGTATCATTTATCTAAGGCACAAAATACGATATTCAAGTTACAGCTTTTTCAGTCGAGTGAATTTTATAAAATAATATTGTCCTTAAAAGATTGTTTTTAGAACGAAACGATATTGTACATAAACATACATTCCTACTAATTTTGGACCAAAACATAACTTAAGACTAATTTGAGTTGTAAATTGCATAAGACCTGTTTCTAGCTCATATATTGATTATTATGTCCATATCTTGTGAACAAAATAGGTTTCACAGTCATATAAATAACCAAAGGCGTCCGCTGGACAAATAAGGCAACAAGGATAGTTTGACGGCCGACATCAAAAGGAAGTGTTTAGGTAGTGACAAAAATATATTAACATTTTATGGAGGCAAACAAGCCAAATTTTTCACAAGATTTACAACATGGGAAACAACGATCATACGAAATTGGACCCTTGCCAAAAAAAGTACACAATATAAACGTTGAGCAACAAGAACTCTTGGATTACGCCCGCCGGTTACTCCCGCTTGGTGTCGCCGCTCGTTAAAATGTTTCTGTGTTTTAGTCTTTTGATTGGGAAAATTCAAGCACTAGGAACAATTCTCAATCATGCGTCATCCTATTAGATTTTCCAAAAAAAAAATCTGACGTCAAAAGTAAAAAAAGAACTGATATAACAGTGGCGACACCAAACGGGAGTAATTTGTGGCCGACTTCCATTCATGTGCTCCGACAAGGTAAGCAGCTCCCGCTTGAGTAGTGACAATCGTTATTGTACTCGTGAAAAAACACCTAAACAGCGATTGTAAAAATGTTGATTTTAATTTGAAACATTCTTTTCATTTCCCTGATGTTTTCAAGTGTTTTGAATTACGGATCATTCTTGCCATCTGCCTAGTCGTAAGAAAAGCCAACGCAACAAAGAATCCTTGCAAACTACAAAGTGTTATAAATAAATATTCAGTGACTTCTGATGGAACGACAGCAGATAGAATTCCAGTTATCCAAAAAACTCCAGTCACAACACTTATCCGAGCAAACACCGACAGGTATTTGAAGGAACTGGATTTTTTCAATTGGCTCGAGACGATCGACTGCTTAGCTAATGTAACCGCAATGCAACTTAAGCATAGTAAATTTATCAGAATAGAGAGTCCAACAGGTATTCCAACAAATAGTAGATTTCCAAGATATCCGGTTGGAAAACAGATCTTGGTGCTGTATAAGCCATTAAAAATAAAGGTCCTGTCGAGTACCACAGCAGGAGCAACAATAAAGACGGGGATGGTAACACCAAGAACAAATAGGAGGCGTTCCCGCTTTATTGTACTGTCGCTGTTATGACTATTGTTGCGTAATTTTACAAGAGAGTGACACATTTTAACCATAGCAACAGACATAAACGAGAAAACCAGAAGAAGAAAATAATGAAGCGAAACCCCAACTATGTAACATAACAGATGGATATCATTTGCACCTGCACCGATCATAAATAAAATATCGAAAATAAGTAACGATACCGACAAGTTTTCTACATTGGAGCCTGGTACAGTTTTGTGCATGCCTGTTTTTCTGTACATTACCACTGAGCACGATAGAGAAATCACAGAGAAACCCATTCCAGTATAGGTAATTATGGTTTTTACCCCAATTTTAGGCAGCTGATGTAGCTTCGTAACATCTTCATCGCTACACTCAACGGTTTTGATTAAAAAGAATGAGCTTTCCGATAACTGATCCACCTCCATTTCCGATAACTGATCCACTTCAGTTTCCGATAACTGATCAACTTCAGTTTCCGATAACTGATCCATCTCAGTTTCAATAACTAGCTTATCACAACCACTATTATAATCATTTTCGGCTATAATTGATATGTTTTCTTTTGCCATTGCACTCAGTAGACTGACCTGTTTACCAGCACTTTGATATAGCACGATTTTTTTGTTTAGGTATTTAGGTTTTGTTTTTAAATTATTTATGTTAACTGTTATTTGACGACCCCGTAGAAAGTCTACTGTTACTTTCCACTGTCTTGATTGTATTCTCTTCACATAAGATAAAACTTCTTTTTCGTTCATCGGCTTTGTAATCACCATCTCAATTTCTGCTTGGTTAAGGTATGATATGTTGTTCGTCGCTTTGTTTTCAGTTAATAGTATTCGGCCATTAATCGAAAGTCCTGGTGGAAAAGTCCATATTGACATTAATAATAATTGTGAAAAAAGCTTTAGTGGAAGCTTAATGGTTGTCTCAATAGACAAGAATAATAAAACAGAATATTCTTCGTATAGGTAGTCTTCGAGACAAAAGCCAACAACCTATTGAAAGAAACAGAAAAATGTGAATGATACAGTATAAAAATTATCGTTTATCTAATAACTCTAAAACGTTCTATTAATTCAAACTATGGTACGAACTTTTTATCAGTAAGGATTACTACCATTTATAGAAAATAGTCACGAAAGGTCAAATATCCCTAAAACGCTTAAAATATGTCTGGGGAATATTCTGAGCATGCATGGAATTTAAAGAAAATTAAGATTTGAATATTATTCCAAAGTCTGATCAAGTTTCTATGCTCAGATTTTTTCCAGCAGCCACAGGAAATTTTCTTTCCTTAAACAATAGAATTCAACATTTTTTGCAAAATTCGTTAAATTATTTTGAAAAGTTATTAAATAAATTTAACCGATGATTAGAATTTTTCAGAAAATTAAAATTGGAACTTTCAAAATTTTTATGTTATAAGTATATGCAAATTTAAGAAACTTTCCCTTTTCGGTAATGTTCTTGACTGTTCATTCAGAACTCGAACAATTCTAAAAAATTTTAGAAACATATAACGATACAACCATTATCAGTATGGAAACAAATGTGAATGTTACAGTAAAAAATTATCTTATAACTCTAAGTACGTTCTATTATTTCAACTATAATACGAACTTTTCATTTAGAACTCGAACAATTCTAAATAATTTTAGAAACATACTAAGGTAAAAATGCCACGCATGTAACACATGTGTGTGAAATCAGGCATTTGATAATGCGTGACACGCATAGCTACACATATGTCACACATGTTTCACGCATGTGACACACATGTGATACATGCGTGCCACGTATGTGTCACAGGCGTGTCATTTCACATGTGTGGACCGTATCATCCAAATACCTTATTTTTAATCAATTTATTTTCCAACATAAAAACATATGTGAACATGCGAAAATTTACACGCATGTGTCACATGCGTGACACACATGTGAAACATACGTGTTACCACATTAGTGTTACATGTGTGGCATTTTTCGTCTCATTCACAAGAGTGTCACACGCATGCGAAACACATGTGTAACGCATGTGTCGCACTGCGTGGCAATTTATGCTGGTGTATCACGATACACAAATTATCAGTATGAAAATGAAAAGATATGGGATAAATATCAAAGAGACTGTACTCCAACCACGAGAAAAACAGAGGAATTTACAAAACAAGTGGTTTCCACAAGGCCTTCATCAAGGGTGAAATACCACTCCTTGTGAAAAGCTCTAAATTGTCACAAAATTTATAAAAAATCGTGTATGTGTAAAATAATACCTTATCAAAAATGTATATTAAACCAATTATTGATTGTTTGATTGAATGTTGCTTAAGGTCCAGTGGCAAATATTTTATGCATATTCAGGACGAGAGCATATATATTGATAAATGATGATGATGAACCCAGCTTTGCACTAGACCGAAACGCTGAGTCGGATTTTTAACGTGCTAGCTCACGAAAGCAACAAGCAGGAAGACATGCCACTTTATCCAGACACATTATTCTGACTCTGGACCGACCAGTCTTTGCTCTTTCTCCTTAATGCTGCGTGCTAAGCGGAGAAGCAGCAAATACCAATTTTAATGTCTTTGGTTTGACCCGGCCGGGGATCGAACCCACG
>JAULBM010318943.1:0-13656 GCA_032357055.1 Geukensia granosissima | reverse complement strand
GTAAAACTGACCGCCGCGATATGACTGAAATATTGTTGAAAGTGGCGTTAAACCCCAATCAAACAAAACAAACAAACTCATTATAGTTGTTAACGGACCCGTACACTACTCTGTCAACAGACACAATCTTGAGGTGGTCATCATTCAAAGGACGCGAAGCCTGCGAAGCGAGTTATACCCCTTGGTTATTAAGAATCAAATGTTACTCATTACAACGAACTCTATACCTTTCTGTTAATTATTTATTGAACATTTATTTTACAGTGTCAGCTAACTTAACACGTTTTCTGTTAACTGTTTTTGAACAGTTACGTAGTATTAAACGCTTTGCAGCTCATACTATTGAAATAAAATTGATTTTTATTAAAAGAAAATAATAACTAGAATTTCGTAAACGTTTATTTTACTTACCTGAAACTATACCCACAAGTAGAACGAGATAAATAATGCTGGTTGCAAAATATGAAGCACCAAGTCCTATGGCAGACAGAAAGCCTCCAAGTATTCCACATATCCGGGGACCAAATTTTGCAACGATTGTTCCCGATAGAAAACCTGTAGAGATTCATAGTTATTTAAATGATTTATGTCAGGTTTTTATTTAAAATGTGAAAGAAGACCTTCGTACAAATGTACACTGCTTCTCCGCCTTCAAAATTAAAACAACAACATACAAAATTTTTTTAATCGTTCAAATCTTAGTACATTGTATTTTACTTTATTGTGTTTTTGTAGATTATTTGTTAACGTAGAATTCAAATGAAAAAGATATTAATTTATTTATTTATTTTGAATGACCGTAGAAAATATAATAAACTGAGAAAAACTTTTTTACCTCCGATCAAAAATACACCAGTACAAATGGACTGAACCAGTGCCGTTTCAGAATTAGATTTTCCAAATTCCTCACGCCATTCTACATACAGAACAGACATGTTAAACGGGAAGCCAGCTACCATTACGAATGCCAGAAATCCTGCTACAAGAACGACCCATTTTCTGCAACTGTACGGCTGCTGCTGCTCCTGTGAACCATCAATGTCATCAATTCCAACATTTAATTCTTCCCTTATATGAAAAAATGTTAATTAGATCAAAATTGTTAATAGTTCTGTTTATCTTGTGAGATAAACGACATATTTTTCACTGTCAACATTTGGATTTTTTACTTAATTTTCGCTTGAATGTCTGTTTCTATGGAAAAGGACCAGGACATTTAAAGCCTAGTTCTCTCTTATTTTTGTTGTTCATCTTTCTGACTGTTCATCTGATTTTTGTGGCGTCTTTTTATTGCTTAGACTCATTGTTAATTTCAAAATGCAGACATACAATGTTCTTGTCCATTCAAGTAGACATGTGGGGTGGCATTTTAAAAACGTCTATATTTTTTGTTTTTAAGCAAGTTGTTATTATAAAGATTTAAGCTGCGACAAAAAAAATTGTGACAAAAACAGCTGCCCTACTCTAACAGTTATATTGACAATTGTCCAAGTTTTTAGTGCGTCAGCTGTTATATGTTTCCCTATACAAGTTTATATCCACATTTTATAGATAACTCTCGGTAAAGTTGATTAGTTTGATTAGTTTGTTGTTTGTTTTCCCTTACATTGTTTCATTGTCCGTTGTGGTGTTCAATATCACATTTGAAAATTGTAGATTATTTCTAATTTTATCGATATTTTAAATACACTCGACTTTTGGGTTTTTTAATGGTTATAAACTGATTTACATTAAGTAATGTTTTATACAAGGCATCAAACAAACCCAATATGTCATTTTGATTGACTATTTAAGGACATCCTGTGCTCATTGTATGCCTTGCACATAATAATACAGTATTAATTGTATAAAAACACAAATGTCTGGTGTCATTGAAAAATCTGGAAAAATTGAAAATTTTGTGCAATTTTCAAAATTGCAGTTTTTGGAAATTTGAACATCATATAACAGGCAAAAGAAAAAACTACTCAAATATATTCAGAAATCATCCAGAAATCTGAATAAATTTACATTGACAAAGATTTGACAGTAAACGGATCAAAAACCTCGATTTTTTTAAATATCCTTTGAAGGTAGGGCTACTATTTTCGTCTTGTTGATTAAATATTTATAACTAGACATATTTTGAAATGTGAAAAGGCACTAGAAGAACCTTTTAAATAATACTCAATATTTTATAGGGAACACGATTTTATGTTACATATATACGAATTACCTTCCCAGGCTGACTTTTAAAAAAAAATTTTATTTCTTTTAAAAGGGGGTGGTATTTTGTGCCCTTTTTCTACTTATAAATTACAATTTTTTTTTAATTTTGGCATGACAAATAGAATATAAAGAAGGTTTGAGGCTTCCTTTGGCATTGTTTTAGCCTTGATATCTATTCATGGATATATATGTATATTTCAAACTTCATAGATTTGCTTAAAATGGGTTGTCATTTCAAAAATACAACATTTGGTCTGTTTACGTACAAACCAAATTGCTAAAATTTCCCTTAAAATCACGAGGTTTCAGTTTATGCTAAACAGATTTTGACATCACAAGAAGAGCAATATAAAGCAACATCTGATATAATTTTCTCACAAAAAAGGAATTCGAAGATACCAAAGGGGTAGACAGAAATCTTTAAGTCGGAAGACAGACAAGACAATGACCAACAAAATGAAACGAAAGACAAACATAGAACATACAACAATAGACTGAAAACTTAAGCTTCAGTAACACGAACGCTACAAAAACCAGGGTGAGTTCAGATGCTCCCAAAGGGTAAGCAACTCCTGCTCCAATAGTGGCATCCATCGTGTTTCCCAGTAGGTAAAGCCGGTCTATATTCACAATCGGAACGGATTCGTTGTCACGACAAGGGGAAGACATCCATTGTCCTATGTGAAATGAATGTTTCGTAACGGTCAACCAAATCATGATGGCGACCGAATCATTTCCGGAGTGATACTTTAATCTTTCCCTAAGAAATTCTTGGCTCTGACAGTAGCGTTCTTGTGACAGCATCAGCATCAGAGTGGTTACTTACAAAATAAGGTTTGTGACGCTCTAGAACCAAATATTTTATATATTTTAAATAGAGAAAGTATCCTGGAAGTACTTTCTCCAGCTAAAATGAATAAATTTAAAAAGGCAGGTTTTTTTTCATTCGTTTCTCAAAAAATGTGAGAATGTGCGATGTCAGGAAATTCATAAGCAATAATTGTACAAACATGGAATCGTATTCCGTTACGGAAGTTGCTTAATTCGAACCCATTTTTAGCTGTATGAATGCCTTAAACTAAAAAATGAAAACCCATATCTAACAAATAACATTCAACCACCATATAAACCAACTTTAACAGTCTAATGTACTTCTGTACAATTCATTCTCTTTTGTTTAAAAAAACCCTAAGATGTTAAAATATTCTGTATATCTGTCTTATTGGAGAAATGGTTCCTGATCATTCTATTCACGTTCCGTGAATTCTTAATTAATACCGCTTGTGACCGTACATAGCTTTTACAAAAGGAAAATAGACATTTTTTACTTATTTGCTTTTCAACAAATTTCAATACCTTGTTCTTCTTAATCTTTTAAAAGTGTTTCACAGCAATATGACGGGTAATTATTACTAATACTTACTTACCTTGTATTGTTTTGTTGGCTATGATCTTTATTTACTGTGAAAACAATTGGTCCTGATTCCGGAATATCATCATGTCTTTTACTAGAAATCACATTTTCAATGGTTGAATTATCTTTTCTTGGGTTAACAATAGAATTCTGGAGATCTGCAAGTTTTTCGCTTTCATTGTCATTTTTGAATTCATCAGAGCGGGTTTCACGGTCAGCACTAAAATCAACGGTGTTGACCTCCAAAACAATTTCCATTTTTGACTTGAACATCGCTTTAATTTCGGCATCATCATAGTTAGTCTTTTCTGTGCTCTCCATTTCTGTTCTCTTATGTTGCTTTTGAATATCACGTTTTGGTCATATTTGTTGAATCTTAATCGTAAATATGCCCGGTCGTGATCTTCAATAATCATCAACCTACAGTAAGGTTGTCATACACATAAACTTGAATATCATTATTGCGGACACCCACCTTAAAATGTAAATAACAAACAAAAGACAGCAATGGTTTTATTCCTTGAGAATGCCGGAAATACTACAACCAAATAAAAAAATCCTCTTTGAAATTTCAGATTTTCTAAATAAATATAAAGAGACTGATTTTTCACGTCCAAGGGGTGAGTAGAAAATTTGTAAACATTTCATAGATTTTTAGACTTAGAAAACTTAGTGTGGTCTAAACGATTTCTTTACTACATGACAAGAGTGAGCACGCGTATTACCCTTAACCTGACCAATATTTAGTTCACGATTCACGTGATAATTATCAACGACTTTATCTAGAGTTCCTCACCTGAAAATCACAAGAGGTGTAAATAAATATTCATGCACACGATGAAATACTGAGACTCTACGTTGCTGCGATAAAGTGGAGACAGCAAAAAAACAAGAATCTTACAAAAGTGGAATCTCAACATACACAGACACGGTAGTCTCGAGAACACGAACAAGACGGAACATAGCAGAATTTTTCTTAAATGTGGACCCCACCAAACAATCGGAGGTGAACTCAGGTAGGAAGGGTAAGCAGTTCCTGCCTTAAAAAACATCCGCTACATTATCCATTTGAAAATCCAGTTTTGGTCATTAAAGTGAAAAAGGGAGTGTTTCACTGGATCACAACCTCCAGGCGTAGAACGCGAACAGACTTTTTTTGCTTCACAGAAAAAAATCCGTCTTTATCTGTGAAACGGATATTTCAGAACCGGCCGACAAGATTGTGGTGTCGCCCGTATAATTTCTGTAGTGATGATTTCAAACGATGAGCAACGTATCTGTTTGAGCTGATTTTTGTTTTAACGCCCCTGCTCTGTCTAGAAAATTGCTGTATTAGACACATGCTCTTGTAAAATGTATGATCTGGGAGATGTACACGCATTATGAAGGGGCATGACTGGAATGTTACTGCCAATGAACGAGAAGTTGACTTTTGGAATGTTAAAGTCATCATGTTTGTCATATAATTTTTCTGAAGCTTTCCTCTATTTACTAATTCGAGATGAATATCAAGGTATGAGGCAGACTTGGGAACGTCTGTTGTGTCTTTAATTTCATGCTCATCTGTGAAGATGATTTGGAGATAATTTAACACCGAATCGTGCTGTGTTCAGAGATAGATTAAGAACATAAATAAAACGACCGGAAGCTGAAATTAAAGGTAAGGGCTAACTTTCTTTCTTTTTTCTTTGACATCTCTTGAAATACGTCTGCCTCCAATGAGTGAAGAAATAGATCTGCGATCAGAGAAGCACAATTAGTGGTCATTGGAAGATGTTGTCAGTTAGGAAATCCAACATTTACAATTGTAATATCCTCCTCTGTTTATTTGTTTTTTTTTTATTTTTGTGTTCCGCTGAACATAGTCGATGTTTTGTATCGCCTTTATCCTTTCTTTTCGAGAAAGTAACTATGAAAATGATCTTTCAGTCTGAGAAAACAAAAAAATCTCTGCTTTGTGCTGGCTGCAAAATAAGTAACTCACATCAAAAGTCCTCTTGCACCCCATCCCCCGGATTTTAATGATTTCCCCATCAATTTGTGGATAAGCATTAAATTGAAATCGAACAATGTCTTATTTATTGAATTAACCGAGAATGGTCGTGAAGAGATTACATACCTCTAACACACGTACGGGAAAACAGTGTTGTCATTAAACGGAGTTGTATGCCCGATGCCAATTTTCCTTTTAACTGTAGCATCGTGGTTTAAGCATTCCTGATAGATGAGAATTTGTTGGGATTTGTTCGGGGTTCATTTATGATTTAATTTTAAATATTAGGATAACGCCGACAAATGCTGTGCATTTCTTTTAAATGTCAACTTCCGGTAATGGATTGTACTCGGTGACAAGTGTTTATCGCCTGTTTTCAGAAAATTTTAAATCGTCGACAACTGACGTTTCTTGAACAATCTGATCACATCGGCCATTTCCGTCATAAAAATCCGGTAAATAAATGAATGACGGAAATATACGAGCGTGTTCCGATTGGTTTCTTGAATTGTATAGCCTCATATTGAAACTAGTTTTGCGAACCATAGTTCAACATTGGATCCTTTCAAATGGTATTACTTTGCCATTTGCAAATGAACCTTACAGTATGATGTCGTCTAAGTAGTGTTGAACCCAAAAATTTTTAAATGTTGCTCGAAAAACCCATGACGACAAGAGCCAGAAATGGTTTCTGAAAGAAAATGAAAATCTTCTTGTCCGATAGAATAAGCACGTGTTTATTGTATTATTGAGCATGATATGGTCCTCTCACAGACTCAACGTATTTATCCGATCAGACATTTATGATGTAAATCATAACCAGACAAAATAAGAAAAACATTAAAATTCGCCTACCTTGTAAAAATAAGTCTGCTGCAATGTAGCTGTCATGGCCGAAATTCCTTAGTCAACAAATAATCTAAAATCAAATTATTAATGAATTGTTCACTACGTACTCAAACTAAGATCTGACAACGTTCGATTCAACTTTCTGTCCTGACGACCTATTTGGGATCCTCGGGATTTGTCATACGAGCCAGCATTTCCAACTTTTTGGAAGATATGATTTCAATGGCTGACACAAAAGGTCATCAGAACAGAAAGTAAAATTGTGCTTCGTCAGATCTTGATTTGAAACATGGTGGGAAAATTTAAATCATATTGTTGAACAAATGAACTTGTTATATCTTGAAAATTTGTATTTGTTAAAATTTTCATTCGAAGTAAAAAAATCAGATCATAGCAAATAACCAGTGTCTTGAGTCAAAAATGTGTCTGAAACCACGTCTTTTAAAGACACTGTTCTTGTCTTAAAATTATGTCTAAAGACACAAAATTATCTCAGGATATCACAAGACACAAAAGTTAATTCTAAATTTCCGTTTTATGGGCTTCTATTTAAACGATGCAACACTAAGAAAGATTAATTTTTAGATTTTCGTGCCAAAGGCCTTGCCAGCATTTGTCATCATTTGAACCTGTCTGAATTTAAGTCTCGAAACTACTGGTTCAAATAAACTAAAACTTGGCCTTAAGAATCTTTTTTTTTTGCCTCAACTCACCGTGAACAATTGTCCCGTCTGTTAATTAACATTGCCACTGCAATCTGTTCTTGTTTCTTTTCTTGAACAATTGAGCATTTAATGATGAGGTCAAAAGTCGTTTTTCAAAGACACATTACGATCATAAATGACCTTATATAGACATAGATGTCTCCGATGTGGCTTAAGATGCAAACTTTTTGGTTTGAAGCTACCACATGCACTAACTTCAAACCAAGAAGTTGTTTATATGCAGCTGCATATGATCTATATTTAATTTAATTAAGAATTTTTTTGTTTAACTGTGTGATAATATACAGAATAACATACTAACGTTTGATTTGTGAAAAATGGCTTTAAATTCTAGATCTGGTGCATAAAATGTGCTTTTCTGGATTATCCTTAACCAGGAATGCTAAACACAAAAGCATTGGAGGTTAAGGTAGTAGACCTGGGTTGAGGGAGATAACTCTTGAAATCAGTAATATGTTTATATTATTTTGTTACATAAACAGTTCTTTAAGCATTCAATTGATACAGATCAAAATTAATCTTTGTTCATAACATGCTTAGATTAGATATATAAAAATGGTTGACATAAACATACATAAGATTTTCAAAAGTTATGTCCCTTTACATAGGTCTACTCCCTTAAATTTGTAATGCTTTTGTAAAAAAATCAATTTACAAGGCAATACCAAAAACAAGGCTAATATAATAAAACACACGAAATTGCGAACAGCTTGTTATTACCGTTTAGTGTTTTGTTGCGGCGCCAATCTAAATGTATGAAGATAAAATCACCCTAAATGATTTTCAGAAAAAATGGGAAAATAAAATCTATTTGTCGAACACAAATTCTAAAAACGGAAATTCAGACACATAGTGTATGTGTCTGGGTTACAATGTAACATGTTTGCGAGCTTTAAGCCCTTCCCCGTGACCTATATTGGGGAGGTGGAGCATTAACAATTATAACAAAGCCATACGCTACTGTCCCAAACCGGCTGTAGTTAATTTGTTGTTGTTTCCATGTTTAATTGTATTCTCGTTGAAAATGGAAAGATATGGGATGAATGTCTAAGAGATAGTACTCAAACTACGAGAAAAACAGAGAATTTTACAAATCTAGAGGTCTCTACAAGGCCTTCAACAAGGGTGGAATACCACTCCTTGTGTTAAGATCTAAAGAGCCCAAAAGATAAAACGTGTATATGTAAAATTATACTTAATATTATAAAAATGTACATTTATATAATATTCAATACAAAGACAAGCATATGACCACAATTCCTGATTTGTGACAGGCACATGAGACATGTGGTGGAGTTAAACTAGTTCAGTTGTATCGTCATCTTTCCTAAATGAGTAGTCAAAGGAAAAAATCAAAGAAACTAAAAGCAGTAAAAGACGATCTATAAAAATCTAACAGAAATTCATCCAATTCTACAAGAGAGTACCTTAATTACAATATATATATCTGGATTCCTTGATATTTACCCAATACCTTTTCTTTTTGTATAGAAAACCTTAATGGTTTCTGTCAACTAAAAACTATTTTAATGACGTTTTATTGTTGCCATAAACTGTGATTCATAACAATAAAGAAACCATTCTGAACTGATGGAATGTAATTGGTGCCCATAGGTGTACAATCTATCTGCGGAGTAATCGTGTCGCCTAATCGAACATTTTAAATTGAACTCTAGAATATATCAGATGATGTACAATGATGCACAATTTGTATATTTATCATATGGTTAATCCGTAATTTATAAACAGTCAGATTATTTAATGACCAATTACAATTAGATGAAAAAAACTTTTACATGTATTTTATAAGTTTATGATGCAAAGTAGTTTAAAGAGTGGCAAAATCGTAACTGTCCAAAGTAGTCTAAGGAACTTGATTCACTGATTGATTGATTGATTGATTGATTGACTGAATGTTGCCTAACGTCCAGCTGCAAATATTTCATGCATATTTAAGACGAGGGCATATTAGTGAATGAGGATGAATAAATTCTGCTTTATACTAGATCATACACCGAGACTGATTTTTAACGTGCTAGCTCACGAAAGCAACAATGACCAGGAAGATATATAAATTTACCCAGACGCATTATTCTAACTCTGGGTCGATCCATCTTTGCTTTATTCCTAAATGTTGTGTGCTTAGCGTGGAAGCAGCAAAAACTAGTTTTATTGTCTTTCGTTTGACCAGGCCGGGGAACAAACCCACGAATTTTCGCAGTCAAAGCGACCACGCGAACCATTACACCATCGAATCAGTCTATAATTCTGTTCTACCCATGCCATGTGCAGGCTCAAATCAATGGAGGACAAGTAAGGTAGATTTTAAAGGGGGGTTGGTTAAACCACAAGTTTAGGCCTCCTTTAATTTGAAATTTGAGGCCGTCCCCTTCAGATCAAAAATGTATGCATCCATCCATTGTGTCAAAGATTTTCTCCATCACAAGGATATAAACACATATTAATGAACATATTGTATTTTACAACAGATCTGAATTATGAAAATTTGTTCAGTGTATATGACAAGTTTGAATTGGTTTGAGACAGAATATGTAATATACTAGTCTGCTTCTTCATAAATATATCTACTCGTCTAAGTTTATGTCTTGCCCTATAAACAATAAACACTGTTCAGTATCACGATTTCACATTATGCAGCAGACTTGACTAGTTCAAAACGAGGCTGATAAGGCAAAACACAGCAAAAGATAACACGAGTTATATCGAATGATATCCACTCTAGTATTTGCGTTAATTAAATTTGATTCTCTCGTAGAAAACTCTGTATTTCCTAAAATATTATGCGTCTTTCGGAAGACACATGTTCATACTAGGAAGCCTTTGGATTTTGCGTACCCTGTATATTCCTCACATAAGTGAACATCGATCTGATAATTTTGTTCGTTTCACATTTTCAGGTCTCTTTCCACTCCAAACACCGATGTTTCTACATTCAGTTACAACAAAATCGTCCACTTCTGCTCCAAAATACATTTCAACGTCGGAAAGTGACAACCTTGACGCATTCACTGGCATTGTTTCTTTTTCTTCTGCGCACTGAACGTCGTTTTCAATGAGTGAGCAATCAAACGGTCCTCCTAGGTAGTTTCTTGTGGCTAATTCTAAATTCACAACAGGTAAGGCTGAAATAGATCAAGTCTTTGACTAGTAATGGATATGTTACCGGTAATACGAAAATAAGTTGACCTCTTCTCGGATAGACGGATTGACGTTAACCCTGATTAGAGTTTAAGGATTCCACGACGGGTGTTGCGCGCACGACAGCTGATGCTTACCCTTCAGGAACACCTGATCACACTCCTGTTTTGTCAAGGAGTTCGTGGATTCCAAGCTTTTGTTCCTTTTGTTTTCGTTTTGTCTTTTTTTTTTTTTATCTTTTACATGTAGTTTGTTTCAAATTTGTCTTGTCTCTTTGGACTATGCACTTCTGATCTCTCACATGAGTATTCTACATTGGACTTTGAAATAAATATTGGGATCCCACTTAAATTAAAGCTTGGATTCTTTAAGGCTAAGATGTAATAAAACGTTGACATTCTTAATATATGACATAGTGTGAAGTCCTCTATACAAATAATCCAAGAAAACCACATTGATTTCAAATGTACATTTTAAAATTAAAAGCAAACTTGGTTGATTGTGTCTTTGGCAAAGGGAGAATATCAGAATACATAATTGAATCCACTAAGATCTCTTAAGTTGGTGGTCAGTTTTACTGATGGAGGAAGCCAGAGTGCCGGGAGAGAACCGCCGACCTTGGGCAGGTAATTGAAAAACCTTAGTCTAACGCATCATTTTTGTATGGTAAAAAGTCAGGCGCGAACTCACGCCGAATAGATGATAGGCTACAGTGATCTGTACAAATTAATCTAAATCAACTACCTAGACAACTTGAACACTCAGGCTTCCGACCTCTCAAGTTAAGCTTCAAGCAAATACAGAATGTTAAAGAACGATAACGTCTCTAGAAACCCGTTTCATTTCTGGAAGGGTTCCATTGAGATTCTAAATTTTCCGTTATTGAATGTAATGTTCCATTTGTAACTTTTTATGTCAATCCACAAATAACATACAATTGCTAATTTCCTAAATATGCTAGCCGAACTTGTCTTACCCTTAAGCAGCGAAAAATAAAAATATTCAACAAGAATCCAACCTTTTGGAATTGGCAAATAAAACATGACATTAAATATAAAATTTGATAATCTCTCACCTCGCTGATTCAACAAAAACTGGAATGCTGGGATTACTGTCTGTGGGTCCAACAGGTGGAGCTTGACGAACAGTGCGTTCATTTCTTTGTTATATTCATCCTCGGAATACTGGCCTCGGACGATTTTAAACATCCACTGCTTTGTCCATTTGGGTTCCATAATGTGTGCAAGAAGACGTTCTGCCCATACATGTCTAAACAATTAAAAAATATTCACCTTATTTTAAAACATAAATGTACATTTGTTTCAATATGGTGAATTTTGAGTCAGTTTATAAATAATTATTGAATATAATATAGAGGTCTTCAAAAGATCAGGGGACAAGTAAGAGTTTGAATTCAATAAATATTTGGAAAATCCGCGAATTGTCTGCAAATGATTTTGGTACAAAGCTACTTGTTTCTATACGCTAAGATGGTTACCCCCATGGATAGAAACAAATGCCTGTGTTATTGTAGCTTTGGTTTGCCTACGCTGTATATTCTAGGTCCGTCACCTTTGGACGTAATTCATCATACCAAGTTCATAGCCATTTTAACTCAGGACATAGAATACACATGTCCGTGTGTATCGTAGGTAAAAAATAAGTACACGACAGAAAACGGGTTTGAGTCATTAAAATTACAATTATCCAGGTATCAATTTTTTCTAAAGTAGACTTGGATGTCGATCTATACCTTTTATAATCTTGCATAAGACCAAACTTAAATATTGGCGTCAAAGGTCAATGAAGCTAATCGTCTATCAACAACATATAAGTGTTTTGCGCATAAATATCACATGATTCCGGGAATGTGTAAAATATGGTATACATTACCAAAGGTAGAAAAACCATATTTTTGCTGATTTTACACTCAGTGTGTTGTAACGTACTAACTTACCCGTTATCCTCTATAAAATCTCGCAAACAAACACCCGTTTTACTGTCCTTCACAACATCCGGGTAACTAAGAGTATACAAGGTAAAGCCTATGAGTAAAATAAGAAAAAAATTACAACAGATAACACATACTTGTTTGTCTAATTGTTCAATGTTTATCTTTGCTTGTTGCAAGGTGGACAATTAAGGATGGAATTTGTCGTCATCACGTGACAACGCGCCTTGTCCAGCTGGTGTTTCATTATATATTTCTATTACTGTCCGAAAACAAGTAAGTATTTGACTAAAAATGTGACCATCATTAATATTAAAAAATAATCATCAGAATCAATCATACAACAACTCCCTTTTCTTTATACAGTCAAGCCTACTGATGTGGTCACCTTGATTAAGCAATAACCTGGTTTTAACAGTCACATTTCAATTTCCCTTTGCTGAATATTTCAATCAAATAGAACCTTGAATAAACAGCCACCTGTCTTTATCAGCCAATTTTACATCTTCGCTTTGGTGACGTTTAAATGCAAGTTTGACAGTAATAAGGCTTCGAGTATAGTTAAAAGGTGAACATTATCCCTCAGAAGATTCCCACAACGCCCCTTGTGACCTTCACATAAGGTCAGTTAAAATGTCAGTTTTTAGCTGTTGGTTATGTTGTGAAAAGCAAGAATGTTAGCATATTTTTCAAAAAAATCACGTACCCAGTTTTTTCCAATGAAGACTGTTGTAAATATCTCGTAAAATATCGTCTAATGGCCCCTTATCGATCATCTGATGAAATCTGTGTGGATCTTTTATTCGAGAAATTGCTTGAGCGACCAACGCTGTTGCCAGTTTTTCAACCGGAAACCCTCTTGTATCTACGTAATCTAATATAGGGTCTCGATCCTCTCCCGGAAAGAAAATGTCATGTACATGAGGTTCCATTTTCATGGCATTGAGTAAAATTTCCCGTGATGCCTCGGATACAAGGTCACGGCCATTTTCGTATGGAGTTAGTCCATTTAGTCTTTCTATATTGAGTCGATCTCCTGGACGAACTGGTCGTGCTAGAAGATTAAAACTGTTGGATCGTCCTACATTTGTTTTCCGTTTCAACTTTGGAGTGAGTCTTTGAGAATTGCTCCGCCGCACTGTCGCTGAAGGCATTTCTTTTTCTTCACTGTCTGGTACCTTTAGAGTGTCGGTTTGTTTTCCATCTAAAACAAAAATATGTGTTTGTTCAAGATGCATGGTTAATTTCATTGATTGATTGATTGATTGGAGCTTAACATTCAGTGGCAAATATTTCATGCATATTCAGGACGAGAGCATATTAATGATGAGTGATGATGAATGAAGCCTGCTTTGTA
>JAULBM010318932.1:1920-13657 GCA_032357055.1 Geukensia granosissima | reverse complement strand
AAGTTAAAATTCTACGATCACTTGGTGGGTGGCTGTCTCATGGACAATCATGCCACATCTCCTATTTTTATATCAATTTAGAATTTTGTGGTGAGAACAGAAAAAATGCTTATTTTGACTGATGGCTGGACCTAGATTTATTATTTTACTATTCATTATTTATGTTATTAGATAAAATGTGATATGAGTTGCCTGTTATCTTTGCGTTATTGAGAAAAGCCGAAAGTCCAGTGATTTTTCCGGTTGTAGATTGAAATCGTCCTCGTTTCGCCTTGAGGTCATCTATTGTCTACCTTTGTTTACATGTACTTATAGGTACCAAATGTGAATAAACGCTGGAAAATATCACAAAAATCTTGTGATTTTTACTTGTTTACATGTATTCTGCAAACAAAGAAAAATGAGACACAAATATCTGGTAGAGTAAGTAATAGTAAAATTGTTTTGAAAATATCATATCCAAGTCATGCCATCGGTACAAATGACAGAGAATGAACAGTAATTGCTGTACTCAGTATAGAAGACGACCCAGTTAGGTGGCCATTTTTAGCAAAACCTTCAGATTTTCAAATGTGCTGTGTGTCTAGCTTAACCTTTGGTATGGTAAAGTGTTAAGCGAGGTGAAAGAATACATTTATCCAGACAGGTAGAAATTATTTCACCACAGCTCTCACCTGAGATTATCAACAGACAACACTCGTAAATCGAACTGGCTTCAGTTTGGATTGAAACAGATTTATAAATTCCACCGTCAGTGTCGTTCACATTCATAACAGTGATATCTATATCTTGCAGATTGCCTGGTGTTGTACTATACGTGTATTTGAAGTCCTCTGTATTTTTTATAACATTACCTCCAGGATCTACTGTGAAAATTTTCGCCTTACTTGGAGCTTCCACATTGAATTCAGTTTTATATATTGTTTTCCAGGTTAAAGTGGCGTTTGTGTTTAAATCTGCAGTCACATTCTGGGCTGAAAAGAAACAAGTCTTCCAATGGACATAAAGACAATACATATTTTAGTGCCAAACATGACAAAGACATGTGTAAGATTTTTGATATATTGCAAAATATTATTAGAAACATCTTGATGTTTTTTTCTGATTGAAAAGTTCAATGTTTCCTTAAAAATATCATTATTTCATAATTAGAGTATTTCGGCTAGTTAAGGAAGAATTTACTATGAATATTATATCCGGTTTAAAGTTACTTCATTATTATTATATCAAACATAACTAATAGGAAACCAACAAAATAAACAAATACAATAAAATCGGATTTTGATGATACTTGTTTGTAACACATACCTATCTTAATTCTCTGATAATCAAGACGTGGTTAAGAAATGAACGAAAAAACATTTTCAATAACCGGCCAGAATTAATGAAAAGAACAAACCCCCAATTGCCTGATGGTTCGGTAATCTCAAGATATTTTCTGTCTATAGAATGGTAATAATTTTTATTGAAGTAAATAGAAATGTGTTGCCGTCGAATTTGGCTTTCCATTTCGATTTGTTTGGATTTAAGTGTTTTTTGCCATATTTGAATCTTTGACTTCCTATGTTTCGGTTCTAATGCTACTGATTTGATGTTACTCTTTGAAATTTACATATAGCATACCTAATTTTCTATATTTATTTAACATTCATTGGTAATTTTGTATTTCAGAGACTGGAGGTCAGACCACGGATTGCAACTTAAAGTGAGAATTCGCTTTGGTTTTAGTAAAGTCAGTTGATAATTAGGAAATATATATTACCATCTCGTACCTACTAGCCAGAAGTTTTTTTCCACCGGCTCTGAATAACTGGCTGACCGTCCATTAATGATATATGATTGTGCCTTTACGGTATATAAAGTACATGGTGTTAGTGAAGTTGTATTGATTTCATAAGATGTTTGCTGCAACTGAAAGTCAATATATTTACTACCAGACCAGAGAACGAGTTCTATTCTATTAGAGTCTAAAACAAATATCCGGACCCAATCAACATTGGTGTCTGTTACATTCCATGAAATGATTGTAGTATTTCTCGTCACAGAGATCTGTATATTCTCTGGTGGTCTTGGTTTTCCTGAATAAAGAAGAAAAACACACAACATTTTTGTTAATATTTACAGTAAATATTTCTCAACATATATCGCATTGCTTTTAACATCTTGACTTTTTATAATGAAAGATTGACCATATAAGCTTGTTCTCTGTAGAGTGTTTTAGGGGCCAGGTAAAAGATATAGATAGTATAAAAATGTTTGCTGGTATACAATGTATGCCAATTATTTTCTTGCCCCCATATATATTTGCTCTTGATTGAGTTGATCCAAGGATGGAATCAAGTGATGTTTTATTATTTATAATGCATCACGTAGTCTTCAAAAGAAAAGTTATAGTTTTCCTAAAATATATTTGTTAATACTTAAGTTTTTGCTCAAAAGATAAATTTGAAAAAAAAATGTTACAACAAGACTTAATCATGTAATATACAATAGCCAAAATTTTGTAAACAATATTTTGACCGAGAACATTTTCTCTTCTGAATCATTGTAAGCAATAATGTCACGTAGATAGAGTTAAAGCAGTCTAAACCATAATGTCACGTTAATATCGTTAAAGTAGACAATTGTCACTTTAGTCAAAATAAGTAAGGCTTGATTGGCCAAACTATCTGTAATCCGCTAATAGCTGCTAGTTTGAGCTAGGAAGCAATCTGGTTCTTATAGGCAAAAAATATTCTAAGTCAGCTTTCGGTTAGGTTTGTATGTTTGTTAATGTAAAGGTAGATCATTTATAAAACTTCCCACAGAGAGTATTTTTTCATTCTTATGTAGTCTGTATAATGGCATTCAACATTAAACCAAATATATGTGTCACCGTCGTTATTTTTGAACTTCTATTGCAATAAACACAACTTATTCAACAGAGCTTGTATTGGAAAAATACACAATTTTGTCTAAATGCGACTATTATTTAGTGGATGGCTGTAACATGAACAATCATGTAACATCTTCTTATTTTTATATCTTAATTCTCAGAGAAGAAGTACCTAGTATGCCACTTTGTTGTCGAATATTCGCAAATTTAAGAAAAAATTATTCCACAACTGACTATTTTGAAACTTGCTCAGTGGGAATGTGCATTAAACAAGACTGACTGAGTGAAAAAATATCTCTTGGCTAGTCTTAAGGCAATTTTACCAAGCTATGGTCCATATCGAAAGCACAAATAAATGATTTCTTTCCAGAACATTTAAGTACTAAATTTCATCAGAAGAAAGTTTAAAAAATCATTCGAAAAGATTGATTTCCGCAGATATATTTTTGAAGTCTTTACCATATGGTAAAAAGCAATCAAGCAACGTATGATAGAACAGTAAAAGGCGTTGAGCTACATACAAGATGAATACCTATCTACTCAGATATGAAAACCATAATGATTGTTGTTCGACTGTTTATTCGTTTTGGCTGAATAATTTTAACTTTTAGACGACAAATTAAATCAATATTCATTTACAACAAAATTGAAGCTTCAGTAGCAAAACAGTGTAATAATTTTTTGATGTAATGGTTGACTGTCGATTAGACTGTAAAACAAACCATAATATTTTGATAAATATGTGCAATTTTACAACAAAACATAGGGGTTGTGACCACAGTTGTTAATATTAATTTCCGCTTCATCATTTTAAGGGTTTATATTATCTTCAATATGGAAAGGAAAACGAATGGCGCGAATATAAGAAGACCATACATCATGTAGTCGGTGGGATATTTAAATCTTTAAATTTCAACAAGACCTTCAACATAGATGAAAAGAACAAATAATGACAGGTCAAATACGGACATGTTATTTTAATATTATAATGAAAGCTCAATACTATGTATTTCACGTCAATTAATTGGATTCGAAAGATAAAACTGGTAAAAAATACGGATATTTAATGACTTACCCGTAATTAGCCAAGGATTAAGAATAATTACTACCCACAAAATACAAATTTGAAAGCCGTCCATAATTCAATGTAACGTTTACAAAATCCAGTGTCCGAACAAAAAAGGATCAAATGTAAAAATCATACACAGGAAATGTAGATCGTCACTTTATGTTAGGCAGAACACTTGGAGTCTTCCGGCTCGGGAAGCAGGTCGTTAATCTCTAATTTTCTCTAATTTTCTCACGGAACTGAATCTCAGAAAAAAGTGATGTATAGATACGCACGCGCTTGGTACAAAATTTTTATTACATTTAACCATAATTATTTTTTATACACATACAATCTATTTTTTTAAATTGAATACCATTTAGTATTGATTTTTTCTGTAATAGTCTAATTGACTTAGAAATGATGTACATATTGTACATTTGACTCTCTGCTCAATGATGTACTAATAAAACATTATTGAAGTTCTTATTTTGTTGAATGTTTGCCCCATATGCTGTCAATACTTTTTAAATTTTGACACTTGCAGAATACATTGTTTTCGCCTGCAATTCATTATATTTTTACATGAATTCAGCATGACATGTTTGATTGATCTCTTAATTAAGGATAACCAGATTAAATCAACTGTATTTGGATTTTGAACTTGCTGTTAAAAACAACGAGTACTTTTTCGAGGTCGGTATATCTTGTTTTCCCTTGTTTTATTGGTTATTGTCTGTATCGATTTAAAATGCAGATTTAAATTTTATGCAACTTAAAGTTTGTTTTTATATTGTTTTCTTACACTACTCTCCCAGGGGGGGGGGTTGAGTACTTATAAACATGCTTAACCCCATCAAATACTCAATGCGCCTGTGCTAAGCGGGAAATCTGTTTTCCAGTGGATGTTGTTGTTTTAAGTTTAAATGTTACCTGATTACATTGTATAATTATCCGCTCGGTTTGGTGAAATCCCTTGACGACTAATGCTCCACCAGCTGAGGCATCGACCCAGTGGTTTTTTCAAAATACAAAATTACCAATTCTGAATATATATGGAAAATCATGGTATGCTATATGCACATTTCAAGGAGTAACCACGCACCAGTAGCGTTAAAACTGAAACAAAATATCCAAACTTTAAAAAACAAAAACTCTCAAATCCGAACATATCGAAATTTGAAGCCAAATCTGACAGCAGAGACATCTACTGAATGAAGCACTTTTTCGACGCCGTTTTGTTTTTTCAGTGCTTTAGAATTTTAACAAATGCAACAAATTTCTGTAAAACATTGTTTGATAAATTTTATGCCAGACGAGTCTGAAGCCTGAGCTGATGAATACCTTCGGGGACCAGTGTTCTACCAGTCGATACATCGACCTTTTAGAATTATTATAGTAACTTTATTTTCAAAGCCTCTACTTCCGATCTGTATGGAATTCCTTTTTGAAATAAAAAAATGTACGGAATAATTTTCATTGAAGCTGAAAAAAAATTTCTATTGAGACATGAAGACAAAAAATATTATTTCTAGTTGAACACCCCTTTCTTGAGCTAACTTGACTAACAGGAATAAATGACACCAATTCAGCAGTATAAAATTGGTAAGTGCTGAAGTAAGTAATTAACCAAATAATGAAACCAGTGTCAATTTATTATAGGGATCTGGATCATCCGTGTTTTCCTTCTTTTTGCATATTGATCGGCACTGCAATTTTGAGGTTTAACTTCCTTTGAATAATGACAGTATCCGAAACAAGGTTTAACAATTTAAATTAAATAAATCAATAGTTGTTTTCAATTATTCAATCACAACAGGTTTCCATATTGTAAACCATGCTTTTATCTGATTATCTCAAACTCCGTTGTTAGTTTTTGAAATATTAGATCGTCAAGTAAAGGTTAATCCAATTAATCACCATTCAGGTTTTTGGAAAAAAAAATAATGAGTCTACTTAGAGTCAATTGACGACTATCGGATTTTTTGTTGAAATAATTCCAGAGTTTTATATATCATGAGTGCCATTGAATCCCGGCGCTTATGTTCATAGTGTACTGATAAATCACCAAATATATTATCTATTTCTGTTCTGTAGTCCTAATCACCAGCAGTTTTAAGTCAAGATCTAGTTACTTCTGTTTAATTACACTTTATCTGTGCTATTCATATCTCTTTTCTCGACAAGATTCATTGAATCAAGGTACTTTTCTCGTACTGATTTTTAAATCTTAATATTTCAGTCGCAGAACTCGTGAATATATTATTTGTTTTATTTAAATTTTTGACAAAACTGTCATCATCACGGTTGTCTGATATTTCAAAATCATCATTGTTCAGTGAACAGTAACACTCAATAAATGCGTGTATATGATAGACACACAAAATATCCTATACATAGTTCTTTGTAAAATGTTTACATGATACCTCAACGGAAATTTTAGAAAAAAAATATTTGTTTTGTAATTATCCGATTTTTTTTTTAAATCCAAAAAGAAATCCGGAAATTATAGCTGTTAACGTATTCATATATCTAATATTAAAGTTTTCTAAATATTGAATCTATTAGAGACATATAATAGGTTTCTTTGTTACACATTACCTGTATATGATTAAATTTCCTAGGGGTATGGATACAATCTGCCTAAAATTTGAAAGTGAACAACATTACATCATACATTTATATATGTTCGGTAGTATCAGCAACGAGAATAGATAGATCAACAGATTGAAATATTTGCATTATAAAACTGAACATTACCATATCTTGCTTTAAATATTAAATCATTCTTGTAATCACTAAGTTATTCGTGGAAGAAATGATATAAAAGCTGAGAGGTCAAATGCAATACAAACACAACGAGTTATGTTCTATGTTGTTAAGTGTGAGTATAGATATATGTCACCAACACATGAAACTATATAGGTCATGCATTTAAAAAAAAGTTAATATTTTTCTTGTATTTTACTGTATTTTCCATGATTGCTCATCAGATGACGGTACAGAATAAAAAGACAATATATAAGCTATAACAGCATGTATCGTCCATTAAAAGTAAAGCCAACAGTCTAAATGCTAGATCAAACAATCTTGATCATCCTAAACTATAGGACATTGAAAACAACACGCACAGGATTCTTTGTATAATTATCACTATAAATAATTCGTAAGTAAGAAGAACAAAGTTTTTAGCAAATGCAAAAGAAATATTTGGAAGAATTTAGAACAAACATGAAATTGTTTCCTTTGGTAGTGTCATATGGTTAATCAAATGTTTATCATATGCTTCTATGGTATCTCGAGTGAAACGCGAAAATAACATCGTTTGCTGCATTACTTTACATAATGCTGCATTTTATGAACTGTAAATGTATCTATAAATGTATTACATGAAAATTTGATGAAAATAGGCATAAAACATATTTGTACATCAAGATGCGTCATCTATAAAAGTCCATATGTTATACAAATACAGTGGAACAACACCTAATGATGCCAAGTTTTGAGGAGACTTCTAGAACTTCCTTTGAGGCATGGGCTAAAGGTTAATTGTTGTAGACCTTACAAACAAACCGTTTTTGTCAAGGTTGACAAAATTAAAGCGATTTACCAGTTTTTTCCAGATGGTGATTTATGTTTTTTTGTTTTTTCCAATGCAGCTCAAACCATGAAAAACTAAGTTCTTATTCCTATGGAAATGCTAAATGTAAAAAATATAAAATATACAGATCGACTCAGATTCCGGAAGAGGAAGAATGATTTACAGAGACTTAAAACATAGGAAAACGTACAAACATAACAGTACTTCTGTTAATCGTTAATTTCCGTTTTAAATTCAAGTTATTTCAATCAAATTTTATTCCGGAAGAATATATTTTGTCGTAAAATTTATGTAGTTAATTGTAATTTATGGGCAAAGATAAGTGTTAAAGACAGACTTAACAAATGAAATATTCCCATGCAAATGTTTTATACTTTTATTCAATCAAATACTATAATTTGATATTATTATATATATCGATGTTTTTATTTCTTTGTGACCTTTTTCGACTCATTCATACTTTCGTTCTGTAAAATAGAAATTGAAATCAACAGCAAACAGTTCAAATGATTTAATCGCTTTGTTTAAACTTTTAGGAAGTTTAAGTATTTTACGCGAGCTTGAAAAAGAACGAAGCATATAATATTATTTGTAGTTTTTTAGTCTAAATTTTTTAATTTTTTCTTGTGTTAGTAAATGTAATTACCATGGTTGAATACATATGAAAACTTTTGGGTATGCTTTATGTGGATTTCCAGGAGTAACCCCTCATCAGTAGCATGAGAACCGAAACATAAGAAGTCCAAAATCCACGCAGAGCAAAAAAAGCACACAAATCCAATCAAATTGCATTGGGTAGCCAAATATGGCTGATGGGCAACTACAAAGTTAAAGACTTTGCGGAGTATTTCGGTGCTTTAGAATTTTACCAAATACAGCAAATTTCGATAAAATATTGTTTGATAAATTTCATATCAGAGAAGTCTGTAATTGTAGTTTTGGTAGATTTTTTTAACGAACAAGATTTTAATGCCCATATTCATTTTTTCAGTATTTATTCTTAGATAGGCAAAAAAATTGCCATGCTCAATAGTATATGAATATTCAATGAGTTCAGAAAACAGTGGAATAGTAATTTGACAGACTTTATACCAAATCATTCGTATAAAAGTTCGATGAACGGATTGACATTTGTGAATCCTGTTTGTGTTAATGCTTTACTTATTTTATAGATTTATGAGTTCAATCTAAATAGAAGTATAAATTCTTTATCTTCCGAACAAAAGAGGTTTATGATATTTGCCAAAATGAAATAAAACTGCAATACAAATTAAGACAAATTAAAAAAGGTAAATAAAGAACTGAGAAACAGCACTTACTGCAGATTTACAATGTAATGTAGAAATAGAAGATGAGTATGATTTCAATAAGACAACCAGTTAAAGACCCACACTGTTAGTGAAGCTGAAAAACCCCCAAGCAACCAACCCCCCAAAATGAGTCCATTCAAATGCAACAATAATTTACAGAATATGCCTACACGTTAAAACAAATAAAATACAACACAACAAATAAGCCAGGACTTGACTCAGTCAAAAACATGCTTTGGTAATAATAAAATATTTATGTTACAAACCTTCTGCTTTTTCGTGAAACTTTTTTTCCCTACATAACATAATTCATAAATATGTATAAATATGCAGACATTTATTGAATATATTTAAAACTAAATGGTCGGTAAATGGTTTACAGTATCATATTTTGCATAAAGCACACACAGTCCGTTTGATGACATTTCATCTTGAGAGGCGTGAAGTCTTTTCATCAGGAATTTCAACCTTAGCTTGCTATCAGTAACTGCGAGCATTCATTATAGAGGTGTATCACTTAACAAGTTTAACCCCACTTCATGTCTCACGTGCGTGTACCAAGTCACGAATCGTGGTCATAGGTTTGTCTTTGACTTTAATGTTTTGTATCATGTATATTTTGATAATATTCATGCAATAGCAGTATTGTTTACGTTTAGACGATTTTTTATTTGGAGCGGTTTAGAGCATTTCGCAGGTTTTGGTGTCTACCCGTCTTGAAGGCTTTGTGGCGATACTATTTAGATTTGTAAATTGTCACTGTCGTGATCGGAGTTCATTATGCGAATAATAATGTCCCACACAAGATGTAAATTGCCAAGAAAGAACAAACACACCACAAAATGTATGGGTTTGGAAAATGCTATTCATTAAAAATACGGTGCATTGCATAGAGCAATTGGCATATACATCAACAATGGTCAACACAGATGTGTTTGAGACTTTCCCTTACCACTTTAAATATATTTTTGAAATTCAAACCAGAAAGATTACAGTTCAATAATATAACGTTATAAAAGTGAAATTTCACTGATATATTTATAGGCATACTAAATGCTTCATTAATGAAATTTCAGTAGCTGTATAGTAAAAACAGCAAGAGCTCTTTAAACAAGGCTTAATTAATGCCAATCTTTCATAAATCCTGAAATTCAAGACAAAAATACATTTTAGATAGTTTTTGGTCCCGGAAACATCGACCACACTCTAATCCGACCTCCATTTTTGAACATTTTTTTCACATTGCACAAAAATAAAAAAATCATCAGCTTTGGTTTCGAATGCAATCTATGTTTTATGAACCATGCTTTCAAAAACCACAAATGTAACCTTTCATCTTGATCTATTTTTAAAATCAAATTCAAAGGACGTGAAGCGAAAACTGAATAAGTCTAATAGGCTAAGTTTTTTTCCTTCTGAAAGAATATTAAGAGAATTTACTATTATTTTAGCCCTATTTAATTATTTTTGAAACACTGGAAATTTACACAAATGTCTTGTCCTATTTATGGCATGACTCATACGCCAATATTGAAAACTACGATTTTACACATCTAAGAATCTGAACGAATTCTTACAATATACAAAGAGACATACAGATGTTTAAGTGCTCAGCGTGATTTTATTATTGAATTTGAGTTTTCAGTTGAAAAATTGTTTATTCATGAACAAGTCAAAGTTTATCTTCAAAACTTAAAACAATTAATTTGAGATATTTTCAAAAAAACTTCTTAATCATGTTAATATAGAAAAAAGAAATGTGTTTGCAATGTTCATGAGACATTCTATCAGGAAACTCATTCTGAGTTTTCTTTCAGTAATTGCGAGCATCCATTAAAGAGGTATCTTCTTTGTGAATGTTTTATTTGTTAGAAGATTAATAATATGTTAATAAGCGTGCACTCTCTAGTCGGATTTGGCGGTTTTTTGTTTGAATTTTGTAGTTCGCCGATTACCGCTTTTGTTTTCAGCGATTTTTCATTTGAGTTCTCATTTGGGAGGGGTTTGGTACCTACTAAACCAGCTTAACCCTATCATATGATTAATTTGCCTGTCTGAAGTTAGGAATTGTGCTCATACATTTGTCTTTTTGTTTCATTCGTATTCATTCGTGGGCGAGTTAGAGCTTTGCTTTAGAGCCTGTGCCTATAGATACAGTGAAGGTGACATTCTAAAAATGCTGGATTTTGTAGAATTTGATGGACGAGTTTTTCAACGGATCGTTTGCATTTCTATGGGCACAAATTGTGCCTCCTACTAGCCGACTTGTTTTTTGTGCTCTTTTGTGAAGCAGAATTCATTCAGGGACTCCTGACAAAATAACAAAAAATAGGCCAGATCGATAAATTTTACTTTTCGCTCTATCGATGATGTTTTGTCAATGAATAACCCTACGTTCAGTGAAAATCTTGACCAAATATATACCAGCTATCTAGAAATAATGGAGACCGCGGACTCAAAGAAATCTGTTTCATACCTAAATTTATTTCTCGAAATAGACCAAGATACTTGGAATATGAACTTTTGATCTCTCACGTGGGTATCCTATATTGGACTTTCTCAAGGAGTGGTATTCATACCTTGTTGGAGACCTTGTGGCGACCTCTAGATATGTTATTTATCTTTGTTTTTTCCGTGAGTAGAGTGCAGTCGCTCTGACCTATATCCCATTTTTTTCAATTCATAAAATGTGTCAATAAAAGCATTTTCAGGTCGCCCTACGGCCATCAATAATGGACACATTTCCACAATATAAGAAGTCAAATGCCCCAAAAGTTAGGTGTGATTAAATTCAAATGAAACTACTATCAGCAGAATTAGTATGAAGATCAAGGGAAAAAAAGGAATTCGAAGATACCTAAGGGTCAGACAGAAATCGTTAAGTCGGAAGACAGACCAGACCA
>JAULBM010318921.1:0-13657 GCA_032357055.1 Geukensia granosissima | reverse complement strand
ACGCCCCTTTAGCAGGGGTTCTACCTGCAGGCGGAGAAACCAAACGACCTATTTCTATACCCCGGCCGCCCTCGGGGGGCCTAAATAGGAGGTCAGACATATAGCGTGTGCAATACAAGGAATAAAACATACCCACAATTTCATGTATTTAAATCAAAATAAATAATTTTAGTACAGTGTCCGAACCGGAAAAATGCGAAAATTAACCATGTTTCTTTCTGTTTCTGTTTTTAGCCATAATGATCAGTCTGTTTCTGTATACAGATACAATGATCAGTCTGTTTCTGTATTCAGATAGAATTATCAGTCTGTTTCTGTATTCAGATACAATGTCCAGTCTGTTTCTGTATTTAGACATAATACTCAGTCTGATTCTGTATTCAGACATAATGCTCAGTCTGTTTCTGTATTCATATATATTGATCAGTCTGCTTCTGTATTCAGACACAATGATCAGTACGTTTCTGTATTCAACAATAATGATCAGTCTGTTTCTGTATTCAGACATAATGCTCAGTCTGTTTCTGTATTCAGACATAATGATCAGTCTGTTTTTGTATTCAGACATAATGCCCAGTCTGTTTCTGTATTCGGACATAATGCTAAGTTTGTTTCTGTATTCAGACATAATGATCAGTCTGTTTCTGTATTCAGACATAATGATCAGTCTGTTTCTATATTTAGACATAAATCTCAGTGTGTTTCTGTATTCAGACGTAATGATCAGTCTGTTTCTGTATTCAGACATAATACTCAGTCTGATTCTGTATTCAGACATAATGATCAGTCTGTTTCTGTATTCAGACATAATGCTCAGTCTGATTCTGTATTCAGACATAATGATCAGTCTGTTTCTGTATTGAGACATAATACTCAGTCTGTTTCTGTATTCAGACATAATGTTAAGGACGATTATATATTCAGACATAATTCTCAATCTGTGTTCAGACAATAAATTTATATTCAGACGTGTTATTCAACCTGTTTTTATATCCTGACATAATGCTCAGTTTCTCTATTATAAAATACTGTATTAACAGGCGCGGATCCAGGATTTTACGTTAGGGGGGCGCTGGTCCAGGTCAGTGCCTTTTTAGGGACCAGGGGGCTCATAGAAATTACGAAAATTAAGACTAAAAAAATTTTTTTTCGTTTTTAGGGGGGGGGGCGCGCGCCGGGTGCGCCCCCGCCTGAATCCGCGCTAATTAAGGCATAATGTTCGGCATGTTTCTTTATTCAGACATACAATTCAGCCGGTTTCTGTTTTCAGACATAAAGATTAACACGTTTCTTTGTTCAAACATAATATATTCTCAACTATCATTTCCAATAAGTTGCACTAATTGTAATATGTTTTACAGTGTGGACCAAAACATTTTTATTTGATATGGACATGTTTTTGGATGCTGTATCATATTGCTTGGCTGTGTTATGATATTTATATACGATGTCACGACAGCAGTGTTTGCGATCCATATTATTTTGAGAAGCTGACCAACTGGAGCTACATTCTACTTTCACTTTCAAACTTCGTCGATCTTCTAAGTACTGTATATGTCCACTACAAAGTCCGCAGCACATCATATGATTTTAAAGGTGAGTCAAAAAATGATTTTTTGGCCCTTCGGAGCTTGTCTAATCTTTTAAATCGCTTATTTTTCACATGTTGGCTTAGTTTTCGGATTTCTGACAAATTGTGAAGAGTCTGACATAGTTAAAGGTCGTTCTTAATTTTCCCAGTTGACGACGCTGTAACTTCAGATGACGCTTGTGGAACTGTTTTTATGAGAGTTTTTTGTCGACTGGCCTCGTTTACTCTTTGAGAACGGTTGCAATGTTTATTAAATGTCTTGGACTCTACTTGGACTCTACAGTTAGATATTTCTTGGATTTGTAGCCAAATTTCACATTATATTTGAATTTTTTTGTAATGCTGTTGTCTACATATTTGGGTATGTATGTATGTATTCCCTTAAACGTAACAGTCCTTATTTACATGAGATAACATCATTAACACCGGTACGATCAAGAATAAGTAGTTCTTTTACTTGCAATATATAATAGATTGCCACATATTGTTCGAAAACAAAATATTGCCGTTATTATTTAGATTGAAAGTAATTCAATATTTTGAATAAAATGGAAGAGTAAAATGGCTTTGGCACAACACATCAAACCGTTATCAAAGGGAATTATGTCAATATCGTAGATTGAACAGCAACAAGAAACAATTAAAGCAAAGCAAACTCTTCATTGTTTAAAATGTGGTATAAATGAATGTTTATTTTCTCTTCTTACTCTATGAGGTCAAATAAGCTTCTTTATGGCTGCCGTATCCGCACGAGTTACTTCAAAGCTCATGACTCGGCTTTGAAGATCTCGTTCAACGAGAGAACCTGCAAAAATCAAACAATAGGAGAAGATACGGCGCTGAAATAGAGCATACAATTATATCTTCGTTCGCTTTCAGTTTGTCCTTATTTTAGCAATCAGGATGCACATTGAACTACAACGAGTTTCTAATACTTTACTGAAATTTTAATTATAAAATTACCCATTTTAGAGGAATTAACTTTTTGTACCAGCTAGCACGAGACTGGGAGAAAATAATGTCAAAGCTATTCATTAGACACAGAAAATTTGTTTTATAAACGGCTAAAAAATTAAAGATGAACACCTACATAATATACTTAAGTCCATTTCAGTTCCCTTAAATAATGGGAAAATGAAGCTGACGAGTTAATTTGTAAAACTTTACATTAGAAAAGTTGGTTGTACATATTCCAAAATTATCATAAGTCCGTACCTAGGACTTCAAATGTTTATTCTGGTTAGCCATATTTTCGCCGCTCATCATAAAAAACGTGGTTTTTAAACTAACACCGAAAAAAAGTTGAGTGTTAAGCCATTTTAGAGAATTCAGTTTATTACAGTATTAAATTTAAGTACTATATCTAGGTCAACTATTAGTGATACTATCAAAAATGAAGATGACCTACACCCAATGTTATATCTTCACTGGAAAATCAAGGGCAGTTAAAATGTGCAAATATTTTGGAATCTTTTTTGAAAACATGGAAACGTACTTAAGAAAAATTAATCTGATAAAGCACCCCCGAATGCTTGACGTAAACTTGAGTTGGTACCAACTTTTTTATCATATTTAAATTAACTTTCATATTTTAAAGATGGAGCAATGTCAATGCCATGGTATTTACAACTAAATTGGCTTCTGTTTGAGATAAACAACACCGCTGCCATTTCCATAACTATATTGTTTTACGGACTGTTAACACCAAGTAAGTAGATCATATAATATTTCTTAGTTTCTTGTTGAGATGTATTGTGGTCAACTCGAATTTTTCCCTACAAAAATTTCCTATTCAAAACACCACTGCGTGCAGAAATAATGAGACATTTAGCCAATATACCCATTTTTGCTGCATTAGTGCCACCTGTCTTTTTACACGTAAACTCCTGCAGGTGTCCCACAACTGTATCCAATATCTGCTGCACTACTGGCACATGCCATGTTACATGTGAACTTAAGTGTTCTAGAAGTGTACACAGAATCTGCATCCCTAGTGGTGTCTATCGTATAACCACTACTGAAATAAACCTAAGCACAGTTTATAAAGAAAACGAAATCTACTGTGGCAGTCTGAACATACCTGTTGCCATTGCCCGGTAAAACATGTCTGCTAAAGCCCGTCATAACCGTAAACCCTTGTTAAAGAAAATGACGTACTCTGAACTCATCTGATATATATGCATGACATGTCACATGTAATTATTTAAAAATGGAAGATCTTGAAAGACAAACATCATTACATTACTTTATACGAAAAATTAAAAGATATAGGGTAAATCTAAAGGTTCATGTAAAGTCATCGTCCTTTCAACTTTTTTGAAGTTTTGTTTGAGTTGTGTACGACCTTAACGTGTGTTAACACGGTTTGCACGTAATAAATACTGGTACTACCCGCATTGTGCATTTTTAAATAAATTGCCTACTTAATTTTTTATAATAGAGAAAATGTCTGAATTTCTCTTAAATTGTACAATGTTCATTTAAACTTTAATTTCCCATTTATTTTGAAACAAACCCTTCAATACACTACCATTTGATATATAATCGACTTAACAATGTGTCGGGTGTTCTCAAAGGTTGAAGTTGTAAATTGATGTTTATACATGGAGGATTGAAAATCGAAGAAAAAAATCGTTTTTATATTTGTAAAAACAAACAAATTGAGCGACTAATTGCATTTAAAATTGCACAATACGGGTTATACGAGTAAAGATATTTATGGCTACAGTTATCTGAACCGCAGGTAAGTGCCAAATGCGAGGAATGACTCTACATGAATTTAGAGATACCACTCCTTTTTTATCCAAATCCTCCACCTTATTATGTGGCCAATGAAAAAAATAATGCAAAAACTCATTTAAAGACAGAAACACTGTACAATTCATAATAAAGAGTTCAAGTTTCTCAGATATAAACATGAACAATAAAATTAGATTTGAATAAAGTACGCATTAAAAGGAAGCTCCATATTCGGTTAAAACCCCTCAGGAAGCAAGCAGTTTCTACACGGAAAGCAATCAAATACTATGGTATTTTCCTGATTGATGAAGCAAAATGCTTATGTTTGTATTTCTGATTTTCATGATAAATGTATGAAGCAGGACAGTCTTCAGTAGTTGCTGACAGTTGTTTTAAGAATTAATCTTTTATATGGTCAGGTTGACATCAGCATTTATACACTACCTGTGGTAATATACATAATCATAAATATTTTTGATAATTTATGAAATAATACTTGTATTAAATGTACTTATCAAATAATATTTATATTGTCCTCTTCATAATTACAGAACTTCATCCTCTTGATATAGAGCACCATGCCATCAATTCCGTATATATACTGCTGAACTTTTTCGTCTGTGCAAAACCAGTCCGTATATTGCATGCAATTTATCCGGCAATCTACGCACTGCTGTTTTCAGTATTTACTGCAATTTATCAACTAGGGGGCAATACTCCTCCAATTTATAGTTTTTTGGACTGGACAAAACCTGGTCTAGCTGTGGGGTATGTGGCTGTGCTGACATTCATTGGTGTACCAGTTATTCATTTAACGTTTTTTGGACTTTATAAATTACGAATCTTTATACGTGAAAAATGTTGTAGTAGTGATCTGCCTGCCATTGAAAGCACAGAAAATAAAGAGACAGTTAATAACGTTTAATTATGTTTATGTATTATCGTCATATTTATATATCATATATTTTTGTTAATAGAATATTATTCAGTTTTTCTTTTGCCAATTTTGCGTTTAATTTACATAACCGGGTCTGTAAAACAAGTAACGGTTAAACATAAAAAAGACATTCACTGGATTCCAGGTTCCTGGTTTCGGACAGCGCATTTAAGTTATGTGGCTGGATTAAACATGTTCTAGAGTACTTCAGTAACCCTTCTTAACATGGGACATTGGTGTGACAAACCGACCAAAGTTTGAAAACCAACTGCATATGATTCAACTATAGTTAAGTCGATACATAGTAAAACAAGATGTCCCGTCCTCAAAATAGTACTCGCTGTTTCTGACAGCTAGTTCAAAATCCAAGCTCAGTCGATTATTTAACTGGTTATTTTAAGCTAAGACATGATCCAAACACGTCCGGCTGGATTTAGTGTAAAAATATCATTAATCGCCAGGAAAACCAGGTATTGTGCAGTGCTAAAATTAAAAAGTATCGACATGTAGAACAAAAATATTTTATATTATTCAGGCTCCAGTCAGGGACATTCATGGATGATGAATTATATTTCATTAGCCGAACTAGGGCCTGAGTAACTATTATGTTATGGTGCATAGCTTTTCTTTTAATTAAACAGAAAAGTAAGTAATTTCCATATTCATGATACATGTATATCTGCAACTTAAAGCAATTCGAAAACACGGATATAAATGGAATATAACTCACCGACCGTAAATTCCTTTGATAATGATGTAATTTCAAGAGCCATAATAATGATCAAATATATGTTCCGTATCCCAGAAAGTAAAATTCATTTTCTGCATTTCATACTGAAAACACGGAAAAGCTACAGATTCCGATTTCTGCTACTATGCCGTCATGTAAAATGTAAACAAACAGACGATTTGTTTCGGGAAATCTAAATGCAAAATATAGATAAATAGGCATGCCAAACATAAATTTAGGGTAAAATAGAAGGCTAGAAGCTGATTATCTCCTGCATGACCTAAAATTGAAGTTTAAAATACCGAAGCGAAAGCCAGAACCGCCATTTTATTCCTAAAATCTTATGCATACGACTTTAGCCGGGTAATACTCACATTTCCGGCCAGATATCCAATCAAATAGTGGCATATTTAAAGAAAGTCCTTTGGGGTAAATTGCAGGGACGTGTTTGGTTAAATACTTGTGTAAGTCTGGGTTTATTAACTGCAAAGATACTGTCAAGATAGCGGTTTGTATTATAAAATTTATCTATTAAATCAGATTTAGATGGATCTTTGTGAAGTTTAGCCATTAACTGGAATTCATAACAGTAAATGAATACTTCTGCAATTAAAGGGGCACAGTCGGCACCCATAGAGATTTCCACAATCTGTCGATAAATTTTATCACCTAAACTGATGTAAATATTGCCAAGAAGAAAATTAATTGAATTTATTATCTCCTCAGAAGCCCAGTTATTGTATTTGTTGTATATACTAACCCTTTTCATCCGAGAAGAACGCTCGATCACTGTTACAGCAAACATATTTTATCTGTTTCATCAAAAGCCCACTCAATGAGAAAAGGTTTTTTTAATAAGGTTATGGGGAAGTGAAGTATAATGGATGGGAAAATATGTGTCAACAGTTTCAAAGGCGCATATTTTGTCTAAACGAGAGAATTTTTCACACTCCAAAATAGTTAATACCATTATATTTATACGATTCATTGCATTATGAAGCGATAACTTCTTTTATGATGGTAAGACAAGTAGTCAAAAGGACAGAAATATTTAGTTGTAGTACACTTACTGGCTGCTGAGATAAAACGGTATCTGAAAGGTTTCTTGTAATTTGGTTGGGACTTAAAAATGTTAAGCATGAGCCTTAATTTCTTTGTCAGTTCTGTGACTGTCAAGTGCATGGCTTGGAAAGTAGAAGAATTTAAAATTTCATTACTAAGTACTTCCATGTATTATTTACATGTACCACCACAATGCTGGGTGCTTTGTCTACTGATACAAATACGAACCGGGTGTCAAGTCTTTGAAATAATACTGTGGATCTGAGTACTTGAAGTTCGTAGCTGTAAATATTCTAAATTATTTTCAAGGTGACAAACGAATATCTACAATAGTAATGCATTTTTTAAGAAGACCATCAAGTTGACCACTTGATTGTAAATATGGCAAGTTATTCTAACACAATGTCATTTCCATCGAAAATTGTGTTTATTACATTATTTGTCGTATAATTATTTATGTCATCACAGGTAAGTTGTGAAAAAAGACATCGTCTTTGTTGTGAATAAAAACAGATAAATATTTAATATATTTTGCAGGTTGCTCTGTATAATTAAACAGTTGGTATTTTCGAGCTGCAAAAATTCAATTACAAATGATTTATATAACGGTATTTCTTGTTAGCGTATGCATGGGGCTTGTAAAATTGAAATTGTTTTAAATGTCGTCACTGACCACTGAACAAAATCATTTTTGCCAGGGCTTATAGAACAGCAGCTCCAGACGAATTTTAAATAGTTTTTCCAAAAATGACACCAATCTTAAAAAAATAATCTTAAAATATCGCATTTGGTATGGTACGATTTTTTATTAATACTTTCATGTCTTTATAAATCTTATATAAGGCATTTGATTAGGATAATATCCAACCTGAATGAACTTTGAAATTAATGAATGTCTTGTATGAAACATATTTCAAAGTTTCAGTCTTGACTAGTGGACTTAATTTGTGTTAAATTCGAGCTTAAAGCATTGGAACTCCTCTGCTTTTTATATTTTAATTAAGGATCTTGTAGATGAGAATAGTTAAATATTGTTATATTATTAGAAATTAGCCTTGGTTCTTCCTTATGCAGATGAATCATTCTTCTATAATGAAAAAACGAGAATGCTTTACATTGTTTAGATATATTGTCTATGGTGTCATAGTTGTCGATCTAGGTAGCTTAAGTTTCAAGTTGTTGATTTTAGTCCGCAATGAATATCTAAGACCGATTTTTGGTTTAATTATTTTAATAGGAAAAGTATAGAGACTTTGAAAAAATAAACCTATTTTGGATTTGTTTAATTGAATTTGTTCGACTAGCGCTTCGACAAGTCTGACATTATTGATATAGAAATAAAAACATATGGGGTAAATGTCAGAGGGACTGCACTCCAACCACGAGAAAAACAGAGAAATTTACAAATCTAGAGGTCTCCACCAGGCCTTCAACAAGGGTGAAATACCGATACTTGCGAAAAGTCCAAAATAAAAAAAATCATGTACATGTATGCGTAAAATAATAATGCTCTTACCTGAATATTATCAAAAATGCACATTTAATGGAACAATAAACACAACGACAAACCTATGACCACAACTGGAAAAGGCACATAGACATGTGGTGGGATTTAACTATTTTAATGGGATCCCAACCCGCCCCCAACGAGTGGTCAAAGGAAAAAATCAAAGAAAACAAAAGCAGAACAGACGAACTATTAAAATCAAAAAGAAAGTCACCCAATCCGACTAGAGAGTACCTTAAAATACAACATATATACTTAACAAATAATACAAGCACAAAGAAGATACATCTATAATGAATGCTTGCAGTAACTGAAAGTAAGCTCAGGCTTAATATAAAGCAAATGGAGAATTTTACTATTTTGTTTTTAGAAAACTATTTTACATAATGGTTATCTTTAACATTAAATTTTGTGCCTCAATATGGGACTTCAGGGAATTTTCATACATAAATGCAGTCAAAATAGAGCCATGCGTTTCTCAATGGGGTTGCTAAATTTACCATTTCGTTGTTTGAAATACATGTAGTTTGCAGGCAGTAGTGAACTTGCTTTGTTTGGTGCTCTGTTCCTTTGTGTGTGTGGTTCCAGACCGGCACATTCCCAGTCACCGGAGAAACCAGATTTCTCGCGGCGACAACAGACAGTCATTGTCCGAGAAGAGTACAGACAGTTAACAACTTGTATCCGTTGAAACTTTGACCATGTTAGTAAACTTTTTATAAACATATCAAAACTATAGCATTTTGGTTACTAAAAACACATCTGTCAAATTGATAGTATGCGGTTAAAAAAAAGCATGTCATAAAACTGAAAGGGATTTTAATCTCTGGTGTACATTCTGATCAAAAATGTAAACAAACGTTCAATTTTACTATGAAACTTTACTCTTAGCGAAGAATATTGGACAAGTATTTCAAACATTAAAAGAAATAATCCTTTTACACAAGCTGACAAAGTTTGAACGTTTATCATAGTTTCTTTTTAAAGAAATTAACAGAATGATTTGTACAGAATTTGACGTAAAACGTCAGTTTACGACTCAGCCATGCAAAATATTGACCATTAAAAGAGTTCGCTTATGACAGAACAGTGTTTGATGTTTCCTGTTTAATTTGATATTCCCCCTAACCAAACAAAACTTAAATATATAAGTAAATCAAAAGCTTTCATTTCATCCGCCGATAGAATAATGTGATGAAATTTGAAATTAATAACCATTCAAACGATAGTAAAATCTCGCGGAAAAAAATCTTTTTCTTGGAAACCATTCTTGTCAACACCACTCGGTCAATTGACTATCTCTTGACGTGACCTTCATTCAATGGAGCGCATTAAACCCCTTGGAACAGTTCAAAGTAATATAAGATATTTAAATTTTAATCATCTTTTTAAAATTGACTCCAAGACTCACAACTCCGATATTCGAACATCATACAAGATTCCAACTACTAATGATAAAGTCAGATTATCCTTAGATAGACACACAAACAAATATATGTTAAAAGCTTTTTATATTGTCAATGTATTGCAAAGTGACCAAACATAAGCTATATCAAGATTTTCAAATTTGCTAAAATCTCAAACAAATCAGTTTTATTCAATCAATGAACACATTTAAACAAGGAATATAACATACCGATGGGATTCGGAAACAAGTACATGGAAACATAAAATCCGTCTCCCTAGTAAATCCGTCGTTAGGGAAATGAAATAATATAAGTTTTTTACTTGTTTCCAGATCCCTTTAATTAATTATTTACAGTATCACTATATTATTGTTTTGTTATATATAACATGCAATAAATAATAAAATATGTTTAAATTAAAATAAAATTAAATTAAATAAAATCCATCAAACAAATTATCATGGCGCGCATTGGCTGAAAAGTTGTTAGCGAATCGAAAGTCTTGCATTTTTAATACAGCAACGTTGAGCTCGATTGTTAAATGATTGAAATCTTTTGGCTGATATAGACAGGTACGTAGCAAGTACAAAAAATGTATTGTCACAACTGAAAGGGATATTTTTCTCTCTTAAAATGCAATACAAACGTTAAAGATATATTGATGGACTTCGACTTTAAGTTAAGTGCATTTTCATTAAAAAATTTTTGGAATGTGAATAATGAAAGATATGTAGTAGCTGTTATCACACCAAATCTCAACAAGAAGAGACCGAAAGTTCAAAATCTGGATGTCATTATTTTTTACCTATGAACAAGTGCAGCTTTCGCGTTCTTTATAGCTATAGAATTGTCAATTTTTTTTTCATGGTCTATCAACGTGCAGAGTGTCAAACCAATGACGGCAACCGAAGAAATTAACCGATCGTTTTGTATGCTAGCAGAAAGAGGTTCGCTGCTGATATTTAAAATAACAGGATTTTTAAAAGTTTATTATTGCTTTTAAAATCCACAATTTAACAAAATAAGACGATGAGTCCGTGTGCTCGTTTTTTTTGGGATATAAGCATTTGAAAATTTGGCGGGATAATTATTTCTATTGATTTTTCATAGGTTTTGCCTAAGTAGTTTAAAATAAAAACTTTTCAGATGGCATTTTTTAGTGTTTTAAATGAAATTGTAAAAGGAAAACGAGGGTCACTGGGCATAAAATATTGATGCTATGAAATGGACAAAACCAGAGAAGTTCGGAAATCTGACAAAAATGGCTGAACATAAGCAGCGACTTTAATTGGACGGGCTGTATTAATACTCAACCACTCTGTTATAAAAAGTTAGGTTGCTTGTTTTCTAAGCCTGCAGTTAGAATCGCCTTTAAGTCGACTGCTTGGATGTGATGCATATATACACAGCCAGCATCCCCGTAATGGGAGAAATTTACGTTAAAAAACCTTTTGCTACAGTTTTTAATTAAAGTTTATGTGACAAGTTCTAGTGGTTTAACGCTTCTACTGCCCTACTTGACTTGCGCATACTCAGTATTTACTACCCATCCCCGTTCCGATTATAATGTGTTGTTTGTAAATTGTTCTCGTCCTTAATATGGCTAATATTGTTCGAGAACAAATTAAACATTATGCTGTAAAACTCCAAAGATAATTATCAGAGAGGTGGAAGGATCTAATGTCTGAATACAGACTAGACCATGACAAAAAAGAACAGAAACGAATACAAAGTAACGAACATACAAAACTAAAGGTAGGCTTGATTTTGAACTTTCCTTATCTTTTCAAGATATAGGTCAATCTTCTCAATATATTGAAAACCCCTATTCAGCAATTTTTCACACTAAGTTTTAAATGATGGAAATTAGATGAACATCTTATATGTACAACGCATTAATGCGTATCTATAAGGATCGAGGCGTAAAAAGTTGTTCGTGGTTTGAGCGTTAAAAACGAAAAAAGTTAAGTTTTAAAAATGCACCTGTTTCTGAATACACCCCTGCAGATAAGCAGTAAAATTAATGTAACTTCATCATACTCCACCTAATGGAAAAATTCAATAAAACTGCATTGTTTTTACAGTCTTGTGCCGAACAAATATCGTTACCGACTTCTATAACAGTACGTGCATTAGATCAAGAACTTCTATTCGCGAAAGTGGATTCCATTGTTTTTTGTTGTTGGAATGTTGTATTTTTACCGAGAGACGATCTACCGACATTTTTTCGCTCAATGTTTAGGTAACTTTCTATAATTATGTAGATTTTAAATGAAATCAGGATGTCTTGATTGTCGCGTCATATATTTGAAATTGTGGTTTTGTTTAATTCGAGTAAACGTTCCTTAAAAAATGAACGCTCTTGATTCCGTGACGTTAAATAATCATGATAATGACTCAGAAAATCAAAGGAACCTTATTTTCGATAGTCTTTTGTACAGGTTTTAGAACAACGATACAGCAAAGCTTATTTGTTCCTCTGGCCTAAGCATCACCTATCTCACAGCTATAATATTTGACAAAATGTTAAACGTTTGGAATTAAGGATAAACAAGAATATATAAAAATTTAGATCCTTTCTATGCAAGCTTTGCTATCACTTTGCGCTTATCGTGCATTTAAATTGTTGGAATGGTTATCTACAAAAATTATGCTCGGCAACAAATCAGAAACCAAGATGGCCGCTACAGCCTAACATTTTTTAACATAGGGCATAACAAGATAAATCACCAATGATTTTTTCTTTGAAATGACTGTGACAACAGACAAGGCATTGGTTTCAAAAAAGGTCGGAAGTGTTACGAGTGGTCAGAAGGACTTGCGAATGGTCGTTAAGTCTTACGATTTTTTTAAACCGTTCCGCTTGAGTATAAGAAATGGAGGAAAATTGTTCCCACTATGGCAATTATTAATGTTATTGTTTTATCATCTATTGGTAAACCAGTCATACACTTTACATGTTTTGGACTAAACAAACTGCGATTACTCATATGCAATATTTGCTCTATCAATCACAAGTCACAAGTACCCATACAATAAGATGGTTCTTCTTTGCTCTTCCAATTTAGTTCTGAGTTAAGGTCAACCAAACCCCGGATTTGATTGTGTTCTAATATATTACTGCTAAAAAACTAACTGTTTTTATTTACACCTTGAGTTTATTCGAGGTATTTTCGATTGCTTAAAATGTGTAATTAGCAAAATTACCTAAAGTGGAACCCGTTCGTATTACGAGCTGAGCTCTAAATTGTCCTAATTACAAAACTAAAGGTATATACATGTATACAAAACAGATTTTTTTATTCAGTCAGATGATGGACGGATCACATTCCACTGTCGCACAATAGGCTACATTCTGGAAAGAAATCAAAGGTATTTGTATTTTGGTTGAAATATACCAGAGGAATGAATATTGAGACTTAAAAAGATGAGGAAAGTTCAGATGTATCGTCAAGGTTGAAAATCACTCATCAGGTGTCTAAATGTAAGAAATATAAATCAACAAGTCAGTCCACTGCCTGTCTCAAGTCTGGAACAACATTCAATCTTTGTTTTTTTTTTTTTTTTGCTGTTCGACTATCTATGAAGTCTATATACTTAATTATCAAAGACATTATTGTTGTTAATTAAGAGTTGTACTAATTGATCATCAGTGGATCCACTATTTACAGTACAAAACTACTTT
>JAULBM010318910.1:0-13657 GCA_032357055.1 Geukensia granosissima | reverse complement strand
CCAGATACTAACGATCTTAACGTTAAATGACAGTTTATGTACTCATAATTCATCTGAATAAAAGTTATACTTGTATCGTTTTGAAAAGAGTGTAAAAAAAGATCTCAAAGCGAAACTTTAAATTGTCTTTTGTGTTGTTGATTTTTGCCTTTTTTGATTTGGTCAATATGTACCCTAAATGTCCTTTGTCACTTCGGATCACTGATTTAATAAAGGTCGTTGATTCATATTTAATAAAGAAATAAAGATTTACCAGCAAATTAACGTCTAAGCCATTTATTGTCTGTCCAAAAAAATAAATATTATTAAAACCAATGTGATGTTTAACTTTTGGAGGATATTTTGAGATAGTTCTTCCGTATTTTTTTATTGTTTTATGACTCATTTCCGTCAGTCATAATTTATTCTAACATCGGAAAACACTACTAGCCATCCATTAGTCAAAAAATATAAAAGCATTTTTCTCTCGCAAATTTTTCTTCTTAATAGATTAATACGGAACTAAACAGTTTATACTTGTTACAATATTTTCTACTTTCTGTCTATGTATATTTTATATTTGTTTTTGCACAACCCATGTTTTATTTGACTTCTAATGATATTTTAACACTAAATCAAATTGGACGTGTTTAAATTGATACCGCTGTAAAGGAAAACTTGGTTTCCTGATCGGTTCCTTTTGGGTTTTTAACTAGCAGACTGCAACTGCGAGTACTCTTTTGCGGTCGATACTTTTGTTGTATCTTGTATAAGTTTTTATTTTTTTGTTGTTGTTAGTTTTCAGTATCGATCTAAGGTGTTAAAATCATTTCAACTGACTTTTATAATGTGTTATTATTGCTGTTTTGTCACACCACTGTCCCAAGTTTGGGGGAGGGTTTAGCGCTGAACAACCGTTTTAACCCCACCACATATTTATGTGCCTGTCACAAGCCAGGAACCTGTTTTCCAGTAGTTGTCGTTGTTTAATAAGTCATTTATTGTTATTTAGTAACCGTTTTTGCTATAGATTATGTCGATAGAAGTGTTTTATGTATAGTTTCACATTTTCCGGTGCCTTTAAAAGCTTCCGTTATGGTATGGACACCGGTGCATTGTTGAAGGCCGTAATGGGGCCAGTAGAAGTTTAAATTCTACTGTCGTTGTATGGGTTGCTGTCCCATGGACAATCATACCACATCTCATATTTTTATATTACATCTATTAACCCTTTGAGATCCGAATATACACTAAAGCATCTTTTATTCTTTCTTCAGTTTAGGACTAAAGGAGATACCCTATAAGGGCTTGTTGGTTGGTCAGATCTGTGGCTGTGAGAAAACCACAACCTCATAAACTAACACTAATTGGCTGACAACAGGCTCAACAAATGTACCTTTAAAAAAGCCAAAAAGTCATTGAAATGGCATTTTGGCCTGGATGTACTGTTTTTAGACATCATGGATGTTTTAAGCAATGTGGAAAGAAGAAAAGTAAGAAGATGATGTCAAGGAATGAGCTGGGTTAAAAAAAATTCCATTATTTAATGACCACACCATACCAATACATAGATACATAATTGTTATGGCAAGATAACAGATGCTACAATGACTCCGTTGTTCTTCAGCGAGACCATGACAAACCGCGATTTTGTCGACAACACATTCTTACTTTAAATTTAGTTTTTCGGTATAAAATAATTAACTTGCAAAGCAAAGATGTTAGCTGACGACATAAAGTTAATAAGTAACAGAAGGAAAAAAATTCGCTGTGAAGTACCAATGACAAAAAGCCAAAAGCCATTTAAAAAACTTCTGTTCGTGCATGATCTTGAGCTGTTTATATTATTCCCGTCATGTGAAAGGGCAATGATACAAATTAATGTAACAGATACATAACAATCACACCGATATTTGGCATCATATTCAAAACATAGAGCTAAATCAAACAGACCCTTCTGTCGTATACAATCTGTTTGTACTAGCGATGTACGATTAAAGATGATGGAAGTCAATGATAGTAATTTTCAAGACGTAAATGACAACAGTATCTTAGTTATATGCAAGTAACAGTTATGAAACAGACTGAAACTGTACGGATTTATCAGATGATTAAAGAATGAGATACAAAGCATTCTTGTTTAAGTAATAAACAGCACATCGTTTTAATCTCTCATTATGACGTTAATTGTATAAGTATGCACTGTAATGCAAAATTTCCTTTTGTAATTGGTTTTAAGGTAAATCTCAATGCACAACATTTAATTGCTTATAACAAATATACATATTGATTGCAATTAACACAAAAAAGCAAGCTCGTCATGATAGGAAGTCAGGCATATGTGGTTAAAAAATTTAAATCAAGCCCCCATAAAGAATAATAACAACCTTGAAGAAGAAAGAAACAACCCAGAGGTAACAAGTTGACACAATGAAAACTCAAGAGAAAACCACAATAAAATAAGATATAAATAACATGTATATTGAACCTAAGGACCAGAACAAACTATCGTCGGGAAAAGCATGTGGTCTCAAATGATTGGCGGTTCTTGCTTTTTTTATGATGCCCTCAGAATATCTTTCTTTAAAAAATAGGATTGAACAAAACATGGGAGAAAACATATGGTGCGGAAGTTTAGAACGCCCTGCCTCTTTAAAAATACCCTTTGTATTTCTTTTTTTATGTTGTTTCACTATCGGGATTAGAAGTATGATTTATTGGAAAGAAACGCTCTTCTGGTTATAGCAAGGTAAGCAAGCAGAAATTTGAAATCGCTAATCGACAGGAAAACGTCCGTCTTCACCTGCAAGATGAATATTTACACATCTAACAAAACCATGATGCAAACCGAAAAATCTGGAATAATGAACTTCAAAGTAGCAACATATACTTTCAAACAACAGTCCAGCACGCAATCTGAACATATTAAAAAAAACAACCACTCGAACTAAGGATGGGCCACAATAAGTATGAAGAAAGGGGCAATACCAATTGTAAAAATTCTGCCTACTACTACTCCTTCCCTTTTTGCCGTTAAAGAGTGTAAAGCGTGACCGGATCATGGCATTTCCCTTACGGTTTCTTTGTTTTATGGATTTCACATCCTTATTTGACTGGGGTTTGTCGGGAATTAATTCATCCTGATCACCTTCATATGGGATTTTTTTGGTGGAGGAAAACCAGGCATTCTATTTCGTCTTTACGTCAACGTGTGGTAGACTTTGAAGACGTCCCAAAATCTACTGAACATCCTTAGGTAGTAACATATATACATATTGATCTCCATATACATCATCTTTTCATTTTTATAATAAGATGGAATTTCAGTCCTTTCTGATGTACATAGAAATTCACCTTCTGTGCGTTTAGTTACTCAAATCAGATTTGTTATTAAAATAACTTTTTCAGGCATATGTGGTGTAGCAAACAAAGTGAATCCACTGACAAAAACGAGTCTGTCACGAAAAGTGTTTCATCTGCTTCCTCTTAGCTCTTTGAACTTATTTTTACTCTTATGTACCTGACCTGGCATTATGTTCCTCTAAAGATCTGCCGTAAAATGAAGATAACATAATAGGAGTATATACGGATTTTGAAAACAAATACCAATGCTGTTCTAATACATCAAATCATGGTTTATTACGTCTTTTAAAAACATTAAAATATTTATTTATTCAACCTAATTCCACTTTAACCCCTTAACGGCTAAAAACCCATAAAATATTTGTAGTCTAATTCTGTTTTATTGAAAGAGATGGCAAACACAGTTAATTTAATTTAGGAAGTGACAAACTTCTTTTTGTAAAGTTTCAGAGCTCGTGCTTCCTTTCAGAAAAAAATGATATAGGCTTGGGCTGAATTCTAAGGACAAGGATTTTAGTCGTCATTTCAGAGAGTCATTGGTTACCATTGTAACTTGATTGGTCTATGCAAACTATCCAGGTATGTGACAAACATCGATTATGATTGCCTTTTTGTTTTTTCTGCCTCTTTGTCATCTTCGAATTGTTTTAAATGTGTATAAGAAAATAAAATAAAGCATTTAAGCACGTTAGTTTTTACAACTATTATCTTATTATGCTGTCAAAGACTCTTTGAATTACAATGAAATTGATTTTGATCTATTGTTGGCCTATCTTTATTTTTTGCGATTCTAACATCTTACTGTAAACATATATACCAAATATGATTGTTCGGTTAACAACACCAGAAAAAATGTCATTTTTCTTAAATTTTAAAAAGATAAAATTGATATTTTTTTTGGAATTATATATCTTCAGAAAACTTGATGGAGATTATTAATACTAGATAAAAGACAGTACTTTTTATTGGGGAACCAAAGCTTTATGTTAAATTATGAAAGAGAAAGCGAAAGAAAACCGCCAGACAAAAGACAGGGCAGTCTTGAAAACACGAACAAGAATATACATATAAAAACTAAAAACAGCAAAACTATGAACAATGCTGATCTCACCAAAAACCTTGGGGTGAACTCATTTGGTCCAATGGGGTTAGCAGTTCCTGCCTCTTTAAAGACACCCACCCCATTGTTCATTTTTAAATCCGGTATTAGTCATTTCAGTGTAACGGGGAAGGGATTACAACCACCATGTCCTTCACTCCTGGAAAATTTATTAATTTCTAGGCATTAACATCAATTTCTGTCATGTTTGTGGTACACATTTCCGTTTCAATAGACAATGGATGGTCACTTAACCTGAAATTTGGTTATTAGATTTTGTCTTTTCAAACTTGAATTAAAAAATAATATTCCTTTGTTTTTGAATTCCATTTTTACTTTTGCTGATAAAGATAGAGTTTAATTTGAACTATCAGCAAACGATAATGATTTATCAAAAACATCGATTTGTATAATTTTCAAAATAATTTTCCATAAACCATACTTAAGATTTATGTAATAAAATGGGTCTAATTAATTTTTTGAAACTTCTTTGATATAACCTAAGAAGTTTTAATGAAATTCTAAAAATTCATCGAAGACACAGATTAATTTTTATAGAAAAGAGAAAGTTTGATGAAAAACTTTTTTGAAAGGTCAACAATTTAGTTTTCTATATATAAACTGTTAATGGTAAGTCATTACAGTACTTGTCTATAATTTTGATAAAGAGTTTCATGAACACTTTGTGTTTTGCAAAAAAAACTATTAAGACTAGATATTTCAGACATTCATATTTTCGAATGACATGTCAAGTGTAGAAACCTCATGCGAGAGATCAAAAGTGCATAGCACAAGGAGACGAGACAAATTAGAAACAAATTAAAAGATAGAACGAAAACAAAAGCTTGGACTCCATGAAATCCTTTATAAAACAGGAATGTAATCAGGTGTTCCGGAAGGGTAAACATTCCCTGTCCCGCGCGCAGCACCTGCCGTGAAATCTTTTTATTTTTATTTAATGACAAAACATCATCGATATAGCGAAAAGTAATATTAAACGATATGACCTATTTCTTCTTTGCTATTTCGCAGGAGTCCCTAAATGAATTCTGCTTTATACGAGTACAAAAACAAGTCAGCTAGTAGGGGTGCACAATTCATGATCACTAGAATTCCAACGATTCTGTTGAAAAACTCATTCGCCAAATTCTACAGAAATGTTGTCAATCAGAAAATCCAGCATTTTAAGAATAATCAATTTCGTTTTATTTATTAGAACAAGCAAACTTTCTTAAAAATACAAAATTACCAATGTTAAAGAAATATGGAAAATTTAGGTATGCTATATGTACATTTTAAGGAGAAATCTCTCATCAGTAGCTTTAGAACCGAAACATAGGAAGTCAAAGATTCAAATATAGCGAAAGAAGCACTCAAAACCAAACAAATCGAAATGGTAAGCCAAATCCGACGACAGGGACCACTGTGAGACATATTTTTACCTAAAACCGAAGACTTATGTCTTGGATTTCCATATTTTTTTTACAAAACACTGATGTATCAGTTTGGTCTTTAAGTTGTAAATGTGGAATCATGGTATAAAGGTTAGAAAAGTCAAACGTTTTAATACTTAAACAAAATATGAAAGAATCTGATTTGAAGTATTTTGAAGCATGCAGATCTTTTGCGTTTTAATATCCACGTTTGATAAACACCGCTTATGGATAAGGCTTAATTACATTACTGATGAAGGCCTTCCTTGACTGTTGACATTATAAATGTTTTCCTTTTAACAATTTTGTAACTACAGAAAAAAAATCTGTTTACTGCAAATTAACTAAATAGTTGAGATTTATTTGTGAACCCAAACGCATTACAGTTTTTTCAGTTTTTTATTTTCCCTTCTTTATTTGAATATTTTACAATGCCTTTTGCAATATTCTGCCAGTTAACTGGTGTGAAGCTTTATTTAATTATCAATGTCGATCCGGCTGCTGGTGGACCAGAGGTCCCCGAGGGTATTTACATGTTGTACCAGCCCCGTTGTCAGACTTACCTGGAATGAATTACAGGGTATTACTTTTAAGAAATGGTATGGAATAATTGAAAATAACAAAACTAAGTAATTCCTTGTATTGCAATCCTTCCCGCTGGATTTTGCTTCCTAAATCTGCTATTTTGATAAAACTATATTTCATATAAACTTTACATGAGAAAAGTAATAACATTATTATTTAAATTTCCATATGAATGTTCAATCTGCTTTCATATTTGCATAAAGCTATGTAAAATACCAGATATTACCAGGTATTTGGCACAAAGTGGCCATGAACTCATTGTACCCCTTATGTACTTTTCAATCTCGCCACATTTCGCGGAATTTAAGTAATTTATCAATGATAGTTAAACAAATAGATTACATTCCTTTTCGAGGTCAATTGTTTCAACATGTGAATCGACAAGAGTCAATATGCCAAATATTCTTTTATATACATACCCACATACTCCATTTGTTAATATTATCAGTCATAGAAATATGTGACCTTAAGTTAAATAAGTTATATAAGAGTGATTCTATAATTCTCAAACGAAAAATCCAGCATCTGCCGATGCTCTCAGTTGATTGCTTTCAGATGATGATTCCACATAGCCATAGTTGGTTTCATTTCGCCTAGAAATCACCAGTCATAAAAGTCGAAATCCATTTTTGCAGTAGCTTAATTTTTACACACAGAACGCAAAATTAAAAAATCAGCGATTATTTTATGGATGAATAAAGCAATACAAAATTTCACCATCTTGTTCATACAACAGTTTTCTGAAATATTTTTGTGTTTGCTTTTTACTTCAATTACCACAAAACCATACCAGCAAGCAGCAATAGGCAGTATGATTTACAAAGGGAGACAAACAGCAAACAAAGATTAAATTATCTACAGTTGAACCGTGAATGAACATCTATACCGTAAATCAAGCTGTATAAGGCCAGGGACAAATCAAAGAATTGAGAAATAATCATGCCTTATGGTGTGTGCAACAAATAAGGATTGTTGCACACAAGCTACACATCGCACGACAATTTACCAACGTTAGTACCAACAGGAAAGCTGGTTAAAAGGACACTTTTTTCCATATTTGTGATCATTGTACCAAAACATTAAATAGGCTGGTTCATTAAAACGACAGATTATTTCATAGCGAGAACTGTAATTTGTATTTATTTTACTGAACACCAAACAACATGTGAAATTGGCTAAGAAACAGACTTTAAACGCATTTCTTGTATTTTCAACGTTACAAGAAATCTTTCATTCGTGGATATTTCTGAAAAGATAACCGTTCAAAAAATGTTACAAGAAATCGTTCATTAGTGGCTATTTCTGAAAAGATTATATATAGGGTTCACAGATAATATTACTTCGACTGTACACGTAGTTGTTATTTTTAATTCTGATCGACACAGAGAGCATTAAATTTTGGAGATGACCATACGGGAAAATCACGTAAAATTCTTCTTGTCTGGATCAGATGGCGAATTGCAACCATATTGCAACCATGTAGTTATTAAATGGGTTGACTTTAAAGATCCCTTAAAAAATATAAGACATCCAAGATGATCTTTTAACGTGGGAATCTGTTTATGCCAACCAGAAACAACAGTTATAATCGTTTTGGTATCAGACGAGCGATATATTTACCTTACAAATTTTTAGCTTCCTGTAACACGGCACGAGTAAGGGAGTGCTTATCCTTGTTGAACACCTTAGTTTACTTTTGCTTGTTTGAGATGTCTGTGTTGATCATCGTTAAAGTTCATTCGAAGTGTCCTATGAACTTTTATAATCGATCTACATCATGAAGAGTCACGCGAGCTATTGTTAGAACTTTAATTCAATCGTATGTTCGTCCATGTTTACCTGAAAATTCTGCTTACACCTAATCAGAACATATGTCAATGAATCCCTAAAAATATTTTATATTTCCCATTAATTTTAAATTAACAAAATGGGATATATAACAAATATTCCCATTCAATCCATCTGAGCCATTTTTGATCTTGCTGCATCGCGAAACGATTTCTGTCTGCCCCTTTGGTATATTCGAATTTTTTTAATATCCAACATTCGCACCAATTGAAATATCCACTACTGCTGAACTCAGATTCATGGGTGACTGAGAAATTAACCAAATAATCTTTTTTGTATTAAACTGCTTTGCCAGAGTGAACCAAAGCTTGTTGGAATTGTCAATTTTATCCGTCATCCATACCGCCAAATTAGGATGGCCACTGCAACTACAGCAGCCAAATTTAGTTAAATATATGATACTATTAGAATTAACCTAACAGTCTTGTCGTAAGAAACTGTTAAGCTAATTAAAACTAAACTTGAGTGGAATGGTCTATACCTGGTTCCATCTCAGAACTGTATCCGACATGCCTATGCATCTTCAAACCAAGATGGCCGTCTCACTGGAACTTCGCTTTAAAGTGGAGCTTTATTTGATATTGATTAGAGAAACTTGTCTGAAACTGTTATGCCAATATATCGTATGGTATTAAGATGTTTGCCTATCAGACTTGTATCCGGTCTACCGACAAACACACCAAGATACCCGTCACAGCCGAATTACTGTATTTGTATTTTGATTCGTGTTTACTTTGGCTATCTGAATAATTTGGTCTAAATCGTCTGAAAATTAACAAGTGGATTTTACGAAAGTATAGAAACGACTTTATTTGGTTTTTTCGCATGCCTTATTCTCGCGGATGTTAAACATTTAAACATTGTACTTCCGCTAAGAATCAGCCAGTTGGAACCAAGTGGTTTGGTTCTTAGGCGGTTCCATAAGAAAATTGTATCCATCAGCCCCACCGTCCAACAGAGAGGGCTACTAGACCTGATTTTAATAGGACATGGGACTCGATGGAAATTAACTTTTGAAATTATAATAAGTTTTTAGTGGAATAGGCCGTCCCCTCCTAAAATGTATATCAAGCTCCGGCACCGACCAACTACAATGGCCGCATAGCAGAACTTAGTTTAAAAAAAACCTCCTTAATCTTTCAGCTAATTGGAACCAAACTGAAGAGAAATTGTCATTAGATGTTCTCCTCTCAGAACTATATCCAGTATACCAAACAACAAGGTAGAGTGGTAAAACGGAAATATATTGGCAAATAACAAAATAACCAATTTTGAAAAAATACGAAGCATTTTAGTATAGGTATACATGTATGTACATTTCATGGAGTAACCTCTCATCAGTAGCATTAGAACCAAAATGTAGAAAGTTCAAGATCCAAACATAGCAAGAGATGCACTCAAATCCAAATAAATCGAAATGGGAAGCCAAATCAGTCAGCAAGGACAATTACTAAGTGCTATGTTTTTCTATACCTTTCCGTATTTTCAGTGCTTTAGAATTTTAACAAATGTAGGAAATTTCTGTAAATCATTGTTTGATTAATTTTATGTCAGACAAGTCTGACAAGTATAGGCAATTCACTGAAAAAATCTTTTCATAAACTGCTTTTCCAACTTCAATCAAACGTTACTGGAATGGTCCTTCAGTGTTCCCCTCGACGATTTTATAAATTAAGCATCGCCTTTAATCAACGAACACAGTTGCCAGTTCCAAAATTTGTTTTTAAGTCTTTTAGGCGATGCAGACTCCTGGTAGACTCTGGTCATGTTTTGATTTTTGCGTTTTTTCTATGCTATTTTCTGTTTGTAATTTTCTCTAACCGCTCTGATTCATTTTGATTTTTTCTCTTTTATGTTACTATTGTCGTTACTTTTTATGTTCTTTATTTGTTCTCATCTAATTTTATAAGGGTAAATGGAGTTCAGCTATAGTTAAACGATCGGAAAATCAATATGGTATTCAGATGTCCATGGATTAAATTATAAAGGATATTTCCTCTTAAAATTACTTTTTACTTTAAATCAGTGTCCGTGACAATGTAATATGGTTCAGTTGTACATATTTAGTTTGATGACATTTTTCATGTTAATTTGATAATGTTTTAAAAATAGTGTCATGTCTTATATATGCGTGTAGGTAATCCGTCAGTGATTCTTTGTCGAGAGCTAATTGATTTTTTCTACTGCCACTTTGTTTGCCGGTATGCCATTAAACTTACTTTTGAAATAGTTTTGTTCAGTTTAGTTTTAGTTTTGTATTCAGCCGAGAAATTTGCGAATGATTTGTCTGGGAAAGAATTTAAACTATTTTTCCGCCATGCAGGCATATAATCCGTCATAATGCCAAGTGAATTACTTATCGTTTCTTAATCGTAAAGATGGGATTCCTTTGCTATCAAAGTCACAGGCATTTGGGGAATCAAGAAATGGTTCTGTTATATATGTTGCATATGTATATTGTCATTTTGTCCCATTGAGGGCCCATGATTGGAAAATAAAGAACTTTGAACTTTGAACTATATGATTACTGTATGTAACTTTTACAACATAAGGGGGATCCTTTACATGCCCCAAGCTCCTGTGAGCAAAATCTTATAATTGTTTTAAGTATCCAAGTAGTTGTATATACAACATGAAACATAAAAAGATTAAAGAAATAAAAATCACGCTTTAAATAGTTTAAATAGTGACGGATGACCTTGAAGTATATAAACATTTTTTCCCTTCGACATGTTTATGGTTTATGGCATTTTAACCAATAAACTAACTATGTGGGTTAAAGTTAACCAGAATGGTAACCAAAGATTGTCCAATTTATCTGGCTCAAGCATATGGCAGGGTGCATGTCCAAACCACCTTATAATTATAACGCTATCATATATAATAATAGCCCTGTTTCGATACGTGATATCTTGACTCAACACAATAAGGAAAAAATACTATATGCCAATGACCTTGACTGACTAAAGGTGAATGACCATACAGATATACTATGTTAAATCCCCGTTACCGGATATACAGTGTATTATCTCACTGTTCTTATGTTTTTCTTATGTTTTGGCTCTATTGCTGCTGGTGAGGGGTTACACTTTGGATTTTGCATACAGCACAAACTATCTACATGTTTGTTAGTGGAAGTATTTTCGTCCAGTTGTTACTGTAGAAATTGAAATCTTGGCAAAAACAAATACCATTGAAACCCATTTGAGTCGAATAGTAACAACTTTCAAGTGATAGTCATTGTTCTTAGTTTTTACAAACAAAACGTTGTTCCTTTTTATGTGATGTCGCCTTTTTATTTATTGTCGTCATTTATGACACTCGAAACCTATTTAAGATAGGGGAAATATTAAATTGTAACAGCATATTTTAGCAGAATAGGTTGATTGATTGTTGGTTGCTTAACGTCGAGTGGCACATATTGCATGTATATTCAGGACGAAAACAAGTTCAACAATAACAATATCGAAAAAAGTATGGGATGGGACACAACAGGGCAAAGGTTTTTGACTGCTACTGGAAAAAGCGATTGATGGGTAGGGACGGAAAATTTAGCCTTTTGTAGCGGCATAAAGCTGCTCATTTTTGAAAACAACAAAAAGGGTCTTTTACGTGCAAGGAGCGTGGCAATCTTCTAACACGTCACCCACTATGGTCCACGACCAGGCTTTCCGTCTTATAACCTGGCAGCCCCAACGAAAGCGCTTCCCCTATCCGCCACTTTGGGTTCGCGCTGGTTTCAGAGTTACTCATTATTAAAAAGAAAGAATATGGAATATATGCCGAAACCTGAATTTGTATATTACAAATATTTTTCAAAAAGCCCGGCAACTTTAATTGCGTATAAAGCGCTTTTCTGGATTTATCTTCATTAGACACACTTGGGACCAAAAACCATTACATGAATTTGAATTTCTTGTTACAAAAAACCGGCTCTTCCGAGATTTGAGATTTGCGGTGCACACAGTAAATATATAGAATAAAATCTATCCTCAATCTGTGATTGTCATAAGAAGAAATTTTGAAGACATCAATGTGGTGATCACAACTCAAAGAACTAGAGGCTCAGAATCGATCACCTGCCAAACAGAAACAAACATTAAATGGGCAATATTGGCAATGACTGTTGTTTAATTTTATAAAAGATTTCCTAAAGATGTTTCCTGTCAAATATGATTCCTTTCAGTTAAGTGGTTTCAGGGAAATTTTTAATGTATCAGTCACAATATCGTCAATGTATGTGGCAACCACTAAATCTAGCACTTATTTAATATGGGTGCTCTTAAAAACGCACCTGTTAAATAATGGTGATTTATTTAACAAGGAATATGTGTTGCATTTGTTAGCATCATTGTTCTTACAAACATCCTGCGATCATTAAAAAATCACGTTTCAAGAACTTATAGTCTCTCATGTTTGGACCCATCAATCTTAAAGTAATAACAAAATCTGAAATGGAAACTTACAAAGAAATTTTACAATCTGACCGGCAACCAAATTGGGTTTTCAAAAAATTACAGGTGTTCTTTTTTGTCCTGTGCCCATGTGAAAATTGTTGATTTTTAAAGAAAAATTAAAGGTCCGACAATGTCTATTTTTTCATTTTTGGTGCAGTTTTATCCCAATAGATATATAAAATCTATCAAAATATTTTTCGTTAATCTTTTGAGCAAAAATAGATAGAATGAAAAACGATAACATTTTCCAACAGGGAGAAAAACCAAGAGCTTGTCTGAATAATCCTAAATATGCAAAAGTTACAGAAACATTTCTTACATTAATTTTATAAGAATTGTGAAAATTCATTCAAAGTTGTTTTTTCCAAAACTAGTACAAAATAAGAGACCCACGTCATAGTACGTATATTAGTTAACCAGTTCCTCCATTACCGGTCCTCTGGTCACAGACTACATATTGATTAATTGTTCGTTAACTTGTTTTCGTCCTGAACATGACATGAGGCAAAGCAAAAGAAACACAATTCATAAAATGTAGATAGAATTTTTTAGAATATTTTTTGGGGAAAAGCAAGCTCTTCCTTCCTCCATTCTTCTTAAAGTTGTTGGTAAACATGTATGTTTGACCCTAAGTACTAACCCTAATTCATATGGGATCAGTGTCCTGATAAATGTTATAACATGTCCATAGTCATGATTGTGTGAATCACGTAGGATACTGTAACAGACACAAATATCGACAGAATTCTCAGAATGCATGCTGATTTAACGAACAGGTTCAGTGTGTCCAATCTATGAACTCTTTTTGATATTAAACAAATATTATTGTGAAACGAACCAGTTAGCATGGTTAGACATGTTTTTTTTCTGTTCCCATGAATATCAAAAGGAAA
>JAULBM010318899.1:0-13657 GCA_032357055.1 Geukensia granosissima | reverse complement strand
AATTATGGTCTTTAATCTAACTCAACTGTACTTGGCACAATTATGGTCTTTTATTTAACTCAACTGTACTTGGCACAATGATGGTCTTTAATCTAACTCAACTGTACTTGGCACAATGATGGTCTTTAATCGAACTCAACCAAACTTGGCACAATGGTGGTCTGATGATCGCAATGTGATGTCCACCTAAAGCATTATTTGTTTGTAGGACGTCAGAACTTTCAAACCCCATCCGTACGACCGTCAAATGACCACACTGTGTTTCATTAGTTAAGGATTGTATTAAATATATTGTTGTGGAATGGTCGTTTTAACATTATCCTTCCAGTAATAAAAGCTATGTTGGAATGGGTATGTTATTATCTATTTATTCGTAGGTTTTTGCATCGGTTATCCTATTTATTTTCGTTTTCAAGACTATGTGCCGCTAGTGCTGGTGGTACAGGGGACAGGTAATGTATACCCTTCATTCAAAAACATTTTCTTTTATTGGGATTTGGGTTTGGTTATATAAATTTTTATACCTAATTACCAATGTTGGATAAATATGGAGAATTTTGTTATGCCTTATGTACATATAAGGAGTAAACTCTCAGCAGTAGCATTAGAACCAAATCATAGGAAGTCCAAGATCCAAACATAGCAAAAAGCACTCAAATCGAAACAAATCGAAATGGAAAGGCAAATTTTCCGTATTTTCAGTGCTTTTTAATTTTAACAAATGTAGCAAAGGAGCAGCTTCACGAATGGCTAAATCGGCCCAGTAAATTGTCGAATTTCAAACTTGCTTCAATCAAAGTATAGTGTTTGAAAAAAGATTTAGGAAACATCCATTTTTAATAAATCAAAACATTTTTTCCTCTGTTGCCTTCGTTGGTCAATTCTAACGGCCAGAAACAATGCCGATTTGAAGAAAAACGCGTTTTTCCGCATTTTCACAGACGATTTTGTCCAAATGCGAATTGGCCGCAACCGATGATCCAGAAAATAATAACTTTTTTGGAACATGCATTTAGTAAACATTTAATTTTTGTTTTTATTTTTTTGGATCATCTATTGCGGCCACATCGAAAAACCAATAAAGTCCGTCTGAGCTGAATTCCGGAATTTCAAAAATGAAAATGAAGAATGTCCGAAAAAATAATTATACTTTTAAAACTTAAATAAAGAAATAGTCATATCGTGGTAAAAGTGCAGAATATTAGAAACGTGTCAACACATACCACATTTGCAGACGACCAGCAAACAATGAAACACATTTTTAAAAAATGTGAACGAACTTAAGGTGAGTATAGTCGTAAATTTCCACTGTGGGTACGGTACACCAAAATATTAATCTGAGCAATCGAAGTGTCTTGGAATCGGAATATATACAACATAAAGTAAACTCTCGGATACAGTAAACTTCCATACGTCAAGAGTACATGTATCAACATGAAAAGGTATATTTTGACAATGCAATTCTATTTCTTTATATAACCACTGTATTAAAATTGAAATATGTAGCATGGACTTTCTGCTTATAGTATAGACTTATAGTATAGCTAGTGCCTGAGCTGCCTTTATATAGCCATGGAAAGGAATGGTGTCTTCTGCTACGGGTTGCATCCGATAGTCCAACATTTCGATAGTACGACAGTCCCTTGGTCCGACGGTTCGATAGTCCAACAGCCCGTTGGTCCCACGGTTTGATGGTCAGACAGTTCGATAGTCTGACGATGGAAAAATAAAGATTAAGATGGTTTATTTCATATCAAATTAACTTTCCTTGACCTCAAACACACAATGTGACAAAATTTAATATGAAGTTAAATACAATATAAAAATAGGAGATGTGGCACGATTGTCCATGAGATTTCGGGGCATTTTACAGCTTCCATTATGGTATGGACTCTAGTTCATTGTTGAAGGCTGTAGTGAGCGCTCAACTATCCCCCTAACCTGGGACAGTGGTGTGAAAAAACAACAATAAAAACACACTATAAAAATCGGTTAAAATGGATCTAACACTTGAGATAATCGATACTGAAAACCAATAACAAATATAAATAAAACTTAATACAAGATACAACAAAAGTATCGACCTCAAAAGTGTACTGGCACTTGCTGTCTGTTAGTTAAAAACCCAAAAGCAACCGATCAGGAAACCAAGATTTTACTTTACTACGGTGTCAATTTACACACGTCCAATTGGATTTGGTCAAAGAAAACATGGGTTATGCAAATGCCAGAATGAAATATATATAGACAGTTAGTGGAAAATGTTTTATCAGGTATTAAGCTGTTAATTTTAATAACAAGAAAGTCAATATAGTTCCAATAAAAACCATATTTAAAGATTTTATTATATTGCTGTGACGATCCTTTACAGAAAGTTCATTAAGATGAATTTTAAGACCATGTAGAAGTCAAACCCCTGTCCTCTTCACTTAATTTATACTTTAATTCCCCTTTTATAGAGTAAGTGTATCCCAGTGGTCATCTGAGATAGACCAAATTCAAATTTATTAATTTTTAATTATTTTCCAGGGGAGGGGGGTGATTTTTTGTTGTTTTTTTTTTTTTTTTACTTTCGTGCATTTCGGAAAAAATGGACAGGAAATGATATACATAAAATAATAATATTTGAATTTAATATAGAATCTTATTCTAATTGGATCCTAACTTAAACTTCTGGAAGTGTAATAGTATGTTCATATGCAAACACACTTTTTGCGAACGCGGTGCATAATTCCAAATGTCACGTTCGTGTAATATGGTCAGGTAACACGACATTGGTACTAAGTTGTTAACAATGGTACATAATTTACGGTGAAATTGGGATTGATGTTGGGTGATCTAGACCCGACCGTTTTTAAGGAGGGACCAAAAGGGGATTTTTCAATTTTCAAATGTAAGTATATTTTTTGTCCAATTTTGATTTCTTTGTTTTCCCCATGAAAAATTCAACATAACAGGCTTCAATTGTCATGACCTATCTTATACTGTTATTTAGATATAGTGGGTCCAAAAATGACCAGGCCTTAATTTTGAAACTGTTTTATTTATCATCCTATATTGATGGGTTTTTCTAGAAATGATTCCTCATGAAAAATGTAACAAAAGTTAATCCAAGCATTTTTTTGTAAAATTTTCCGTTTTTGTTTAAAAGGGGTCAAAGGGTTCAAAATATGCAATTTTGCAGGAGATGAGAAGTTTTTATTTTTCATCAGATATTTATGTTTTTTTGCATTTGATATTCCTCTCAGTTAGAGATTTCAGCAGTATTGTCATCGGATTTTCTTTATCTCTTACAGTTTTCGAGCTAAAAGTGATCAAAGTGGGGGATGGGGGAATACAATTTAGTACATGTAGTATAAGATGGAAAAAATTGTATTTTTCATCTGATTTTAACGTTCTTAAAAGTTATATTGTAACAACTTCCAAACCTCTTAAAATAAACAACATAGCAGTAACGTATAATTACGAACAACCAATGCACAAAATTAAATACACATCTGCGAGGATATATACCTGTATCTACATGGAATTGTTTTAATAAACCCCTACACTGTAACACAAAAAATGCGTAAATCGGAGTTGGTTTCTCTTAACATGACATTTAATAAAAACCTAGCCACTCTCCTACAAGTTATATTGTAAATATTATAAGTATATATCTGTTTCTCCACAAGAGCTGACCTTGAGGTCTTAATGGCAGTATAGGATCAAATGTGGGATACTGTTACAAAACACCGAGCCCTGGTTTGATAGAATTTTATATAGAGAATAATATATATAACCCTATACTGCCATTTCGACCTCACGGCAAGCACCCGTGATTATTCCCCTACCCCTTGTAAATTACTGTAACTAATAGATTGCGGTGGTGGAAAATGTTCCATATCCCCATGTAACTAACTATAATGGCACCTTAAGTTTAGCATTCATTGTTGATATTTTCTATTTTTCTGGGATTGAAAAAAGCTTAACCAATAGAATATCAAGTCTTCAACATTACGTCACATGGAAAGGAGATATATTTTTTTTAAATCAGGGGGGCGTTTTTTTTTCACATGAATCTGAAACATGATTCCAGATTTTTATCTTTCACTGTTTCTTTTAAATGAAACAGAAACAAGATTTTGGATCATGTAACCAGGGACGTATATAGATCTATATATATATATAGATATATACGTCCCTGATGTTACATAAGAGACAAATGATTCAAAGTGAAATCATAACAAAAAACAGTTTGTTGGAACATTACGTTTTTTAAATATTTGAAACATGATTTGGATTCAGGTAAAAGAACCGAAGCCCAGGACAGTTAGTCACGCTGAGGGGGTTATTGACAAAATTTACAAGAGCAAGTTTTAATTAGATTGGATATTGTCTGAAATTCAAATGGAGGAAGGATACCAATTAGCAAATGAAAAGACACTCATTTTTAACTGTCGACTTCCGGGAATAAAGGGGGTGGAATTTGAAGCGGCATCTTATGGGTGAGAACCTGGACTAAGAGGGTAAGAATGCGGGAGTGATTTTATTCTCATTATTGGCATGTCATCCTAACAGTCGATTGACCAATCACGATCAAGCATTTCTTCACTAAATTCTAAATTTTCTCTTTAAGGAAATCGGCAATTTCATTTTGCTTAATAAACGTGATTAAGATAAAAACAACAGAAGTAAATACAATAAGAAGCTTAAAATAGTTGTAACTTGTAAGGATGTATTGATTTAATCAAATGATTGATGGGTAAAATAGATTTTGAGTTAGTTCTCGGTTTTTGCAACTGTCCGGAACCAGGAAAATTATAATCGATTTATTTTGAAATATCGACCTGTCAGACCATCGACCTGTGGGACTATCGAACTGTCGGACCATCGAACTGTCGGACTATCGAACTGTCGGACCATCGAACTGTCGGACCAAAGACATGAACCCATACGTTTTGCTAGCATCTCAGGTTACACTTTTTTTATATTATAACATCTTCTTGTTGAAATCAATTGGATACGCGCGACCAGCATCACAAAATCTGTGGGATATATAGAATTTATTGACCAGTTAGGAACATTTATTTGAAAAAGACATGGAAGAGGACCCATAAAGACTTTACGTCAATGTGAACGTGATATTTTGAAAAAAAGGCGAGGATTGACACCGTAATTAAACCGGAAATGTTCATCTAATGAATGAATTCGATGATTTTCAATCAAAATTAACAAAAAAGGTGTCCTAAATTACCTAATCTGAAAAAGAAAGTTCAAAAATATTTTTTCTTCAAAAACAGGAAGTTGCCGAAAGCGTATAAATTTGGAAGAAAAACGGGAAACATTTTCCGTGTTATCCATGTCAGTATACTGTGATATGGAACACTGGATACAGAGAGCGAATTGTAAAAATGTTTGATTTTTGTAACCCGTGAATGTGGTTTCTGTTCTGTGACGATTTCTTCAGCGATATAAAAATAGGAAAACATTATTTTTTTTAATATATTCTGGCCAATTTTTTTGGCAAATATTTTGTCAGATTTATTTTACTCAAAACAGTTAAGGCAAGCCCATCTATAGGTCCATCGGGGAGAAAACAAAAAGAGACTGACTGTTATTATAGGACCAAAACTCAGTAAACATTAATTGTTGTCTGTAAACTTAAATTAGTTTGTTTAGTTACTGAAAGCCTGTTTTTGAAATACACCCACAATGTTTAGAAGTTTTTTTCCGATTCGTTCATTGCTATAGTTCTGTTTTTGACAATGCAACCAAAGGCGGCTCAAGAATTTTGGAAAACGGGGGGGGGGTACTTTTTGCGGACCTCGATTTCTAATGGAGATTAATTAAGACCATAATTTTACCTAGACTTTTCTTTTTGTATCATTTTTGCGTTTCAAAGGGGGGCGGCCCCCTGCCCCTAGCTCCTAGCAACGTCTAATTTCCGGAGTCGACTGCTCATTGCTGTATTTGAAGGAAAATTATAGGACATTGAATTGTTGGGATCTTCATCGTCAGTATGTTATGTATAGCAATTTAAGCACATTTGTATTGTTTTAAATAAGGATCGAGGTAATATCAGGCTACCTGCCAATTAAACACTTCTCCTTAAATGCTTGAACATTTTCCACCAAACTGAATTAAGTTCTTGGTGTAAAATGGGAGTATACTGCTCGACAGATCTTATAAATTGGTCAATATGCAAGCATACGGATATTTTGTTATCGTTAGAATATGACGAAAACACAAACAAATACACATGAAATATTGCACACTTTCAGATTGTCTATTTTTACATGTGCATTAAATTTTTGAATAAAAATTCTTTCTTATTCCGTTGCCAGCGCCTATTTTGCATGAATAAGACAAATAAACTGTTGCAAATATCCCATGCTTAATAAGGACGTGTGCATATATATATTAATAAGTGATGGTGAATTAAACCCGCTTTGTACTAGACCAACAAGCTGAGCCGGTATTTTAACATGCTAGCTCATGAGAGCAACAGTCAACAGGAAGACACGCCACATTACCCAGACACATCATTCTGACTCTAGACCGAGAAGCCTTTGCTGTTAAACCTAATTAAATGATGTGTGCTTATGGCATGTACGGGGGAGGTCACAAATACCACATTTTCGAGAACATCTACAATTGGCAAGGGTGGATTTCTTATCATATGTAAAAAGGATAAAGTTGCCCTTGACGATTAGGTTAAAAAAATGAATACTTTTAACATCCTATAATCTCCGGATATTTTGGTTATTTTTCACATATACACTGTATGAAATACATTTTGTTCAATGCCTTGATTTCTCCCATATGCACATTTAAAAGGTAATATTTTAATGGAAACACCATTTCACTATATAGAGCGAAAGTACACTTATTAATTAATAGGATAACTATAGTTTATAGAATCGCCCATAAAATGTTAGAATTTTAAAGTTGCATTAAAAGTAGCTACATTGTTGATTTATTTATTTTTTATTTTAATCGTTCTTAATATCATTAAATCAATTAATTCAATTGTATTTGCAAGATCCGAAAAATCCCTATATATATTGTACCATCCTCTTTATCAAACAAATTTTGTTATTTCTTGGTTTTTTTCGTTTACATTAAAATCCAAATTGATGTCGGTAAGGAAATGTTCCACTTTATTATGTTTATTTTGGCAAATATTTTTGATGCCATTTGGATTCCTACCATTAGCGTTATTTGTATATATTACAAAGATATTGATGCGATTTTAATGTTATTTTATTGATCGGAATTCTGGATGAATATGTAAAATAATTATGTTCGATGTTGAAGAAGTCTTTTTGGATAATGGGACTGTTACAGTAAGAAATCGTTATGACGGCGAAAAATTTCGGACTTTTTCTAATCATATTTCTTTCAGGTGAGTGATTTTCTTATTTATTCGAAATTGCAAGTTACAGTAAATTATTGAGACAGGAAAATTTTTAAAGCTGACTCTTTATTTCACACCAGTAAAAAAGTTTTCAGTTAATTTAGGACATTGCTGATATTTCTATTTTAACTATATATTGATGAAAAAGAAAGATATTTGATATTTTGTAAGTAAGATGATTGCGTCATTTGCTGCCCGAAAAAGGTACAAAAATTAGAAAAATTTAAAACCGAATGCTTTCTGTGCCATTCTAAATCATTGCTAAAGTAGTTTTTTTTCATCCCCCCTATTAAGCGAAGGTGTTCTATTTAATTTGGGGCAATTCTGGTTAAAAGTTCAACAGTTCATTTTGAGCAATTATGGTTCAAAACTCAACAGGACAATAAAACAACAAACAGTACTACGACACTTTGATTTTCTTTCGTCAGTCTGGGAGAAATAAACTAAAGTAAACCAAACAGAATTTGCCACTTCAGTCAAAATATATTAAAAGTTAAGCTGTAAATATAAAAAGAGGAAATTTAGCGTGATTGTCCATGAGACAGCCATCCACCAAATGACAAGTCGAATCTAAACTTCTACGAATACCCTTACGGCCTTCAACCGAATGAATTAGAGTCCACACCACAACGGATGCTGTAAAAGGCCCCGAAATGCAAAATGTGAAACCAGGCTTATAGCCAGAAATTTTTAAAGAGGGGGGATGTTCGACCACCTCGCGAAGCGACCTCCACGATCAGGGGCTGGTGCAAAATCCTGCAATGTAGCCATTTCCTGGCGCTGTTTGTCCTGATTTTTTAGACTTTAATAGTTAGACTTCCATCTGAATTGCGAGTTTAAAAGTGTTTATTGGTTTTAAAGGTGTGTGTGGGGGGGGGAACCCAAAAGAAACCGATCAGGAAACCAAGTTTTTCAAGATAGATACGTCCAATTGGATTTAGTGTTAAATTATAATTCGAAGTCAAAGAAAATATGGGTTGTGCAAATGTCAGTATAAAGATATAGGGACAGGAAGTAGAAAATTTCATACCAATTATAAACTGTTTAGCTCCGTATTAAGCTATTCACAAGGAAGTCAATATTAGTACCAGTAAAAACAATATTTAACGATTTAATATAATGTTGTGACGATATCCTTTACGGATACGTTTATTCAGATGAATTTTAAGACAATGTGGATTTTGTTTAAATTGTCGAGCTTTATTTACAACTTTTCCGTAAAAGGTATAGGATGTGATATAAGATGATTACAATTGCATGAAAATTTTGAAACCAAATCATTACACTCATGCAAGAATTTAGTAAATATTTAAATCAATTTGTGGTAACGAAATCCTTGACTTAACAATTTTTCAGTTATACAGATAATGCGTTCATTAAAATTTGAAACTTGGCTTCAAACACGGGCATAACGAACCAGCCAAGAAATATATACACCGTACAAAGGAGCGAAAGGAACGTCCCGATCAGGAATGGGGAATGAGATATCGTCCCTATTGTCGAAATTTAGCAGGAGATTTTACCTTGATAAATATACACATACAAGTCAAGAAATGGGCGTTTGAGGGTATTGTTATTGGCTTTATCTAAAGTTAATCCCTTTGGATAAATTTCGGTAGTGTTTTTGTAGAAATCTGAATTATTAACGGAAAATATATCATCAAGGTAGGTGTTGTTAAATTTGTCTATCAAATCAGATCTTGAAGGATCCTTGTGAAGTTTGGCCATAAACTGAGATTCATAACAGTAAAGAAACAAATTTGCTATTAAAGGGGTACAATTTGTGGCTATTGGAATTCTTACGACGTGTCTATATATCTTATTGCCAAAAGGGATAAAAATGTTATCTAGAAGGAAATAAACAGAATCAATCATTTCCTTACAGGTCCAGTAAGTATATCTTTTATTTTTGTTGTTTTCGTCAGAGAAAAATGACTTTTCTCTACTACAGCAAATGAACTGTAAACGATTTGTTTTATCGAAACATCATTCAATCAAATTTGAGAATTTCTGTTTTGAAAGATAATGTGGAAGTGTAGATAGAGAAGAAGGGTATAAGGAAATCATAACTATCAACAGTTTCAAAAGTTTTTCGAAAGCCTGTAATTCATCCAAAACTTCCAGTGAATTTTTTACACTCCAAAAATAGTTTATACCATCATGTTCGTAAGCTTAATTACAGTAATTCGTGATAAGTTCTTTCAATTTAAATAGAGCACTAGTCAAAAGGACAGAAAGTTTAGTAGTAGTTCACTTACTAGACGCTGAGATAAAACGGAACTTGAAAGATTAATATGTAGTTTAGGTAACCAATACATGGTAGGGACTTTTAAATGTTAAGCAGGGGCCTTAATTAAGCTTATCTGTGGAAGTTACGTACGTGTCTGTCTCTTATTTGACTCTCGGTTAAGGGCATAACTTGGAAGGTAGAAGACTTACGGCACACCACGACTTTATCAACCGATATAAAAACGAACGGGTTCCGAGATTTGTAGTTTAGCTTTAATTCTAGAAATTGAAGAGACTTTATTGTATTTTCCTAATTGTTTTCGGGGTGTCCAATTCGAATATTTACAATATATTTGTATTATTGAGAAAAGCATTAAGAGATTTTTTATCGGCATTGTCTCTTTTGTTATATACCGTTGAAATTCTAATTTTTGCCGAAATTTATTCTGCAGTTAAAAATTCAGTTTTCCCTAGACCAAAATTGCTCATTACCCCTCTGTTTTAAATTTTTGACATTGAAAAAATCTGTCTCAAAATGGAATGTTTTCATAGATAAATATCACGCTTTAGTGCTACATCTAGAACAAAGTTCAACTATATTTTTAAAATTTTATATTTAATTTGTAATAAAAAAAACCCAAAATATAAATTTTATTATGTCTTGTTACTCTAGAACATTGGTTGTTTGCACCCACAAAATGAAACAAATTAACATTGTCGAAAAAATTAACACTAAGCCCTTTGAGGATTATTTTTATTTCAAGTAAAATGAATTTGTAACTATATACAGCTTCTGCTGTGGCAAAAAAAATTAGCATTCCAACAATATATAAAATAATATTGTGAAAGTTTTGATAGAGATTCACTTTTGTTGCGGCAAATTTCGTTTGTTGTACTACTCCCAGCGACAGTTTAGTACGATATAATGGGAATTTATTGTTCAGTTGTTGTACAAATAGTACGTGATAAAATATCTTTATTCCTGCATTTTACTAATGATCAATAGGTAATTAAATTATATTTTTTTACTTCTTTAACTAGGCAGCGCCATAACCATGTACTTAGAAGATGGACAAAAAAGAACGTGGCATGAAGCATATAATGATTGTTTAAACATGGGGATGGAATTGGCCATTCTAAACTCGCAGACGAAGCACCAATCGGCGAAATGGTTGATAACATCTAGGTAGTATTTCATTGACATTGTAACTTGAAATACAAGTTAAAATTGAATTAGACTGATATTCCTATTTAAATACATGCATTTTTTGCCCTCTGTGAGTCTAATGTAATATTGTAGGTATTTTCAGAATTTTAGCAGTAAAAGCAGTAGGTACGTTATGGCCCCTATTAAACACAAATTTTTATTTTATGACACAGCAATAAACTGTTGTGAAAATGCCGTTTAATAACAGTCTGTTAATAATTCATAACATTCTTCTATATAATTTGTCGTCTTTTCGACAAAACAGCAGGGTACATTTGACTGTTTCAACAAGAATGTTACCTTCTCTGTAAGAATATCAATTTTGTAGGTGTTTTGCTCAAAATAAATATGAGCGCACGTATTCGTACCTGATATCTGATGTTTTTGTGCGTTTTTTTTTTAAATATACAATTTTGTATCAAATGTATATATATAGTTCTTAATATTTTCACATTTAAAGCAAGTTTTATGTACCATGTGACCATTGTAGAACAAATTAAACATGTTTAACTTATAAAACTGTCCGTTTTTTATATAGACATTTTTCAATTACAACGATGTAAAATAATAGATTTCAAAATTTTGTAATTGTTTAGCCAAATACTTGTGCCAAAATCGTGGCTTAAGGATGTAGTTACGCTGTTTAAAAACAACAAGGTTTTCAAAAAGTTTAGATAGTGTGTAAGACCTTGTATACCGGAACAAAATTATGAAAAAATGATGGGTCTGTATGCATTTGAAAATTTGGCAGGAAAATGATTTCACCTGATTTTTCATAAGTTTTGGCTTAGAATGCTCTTTTTATCAAACCAAGGAATTTTAAGAAATAACAAGAATTTCATAAAAAAAAATTATCAAAAGACATTTTAAGGAAATATCCTGGAAATATGAAAAGAAAAGTGGGGGTCACTGTGCAAAAAATAATTGTGCTATGAAATGGATAAAACTCAAGAAGTTCGCAATGGCGGAATAAGAACAGAGAACATTCTTAACGACCCTCGTCCTTTGGCTTTTGAATACTTGTCATGAATATATATATAGCACACCTTTTACGAATGCACGAAGATGCGGATTATGTCTTTCTTTTGTGTTCTCTAAATATTGTATCGAGAGTTTCATATGATATATTTCACATATTACATGTATTACATATCGTTGGATGTTTTGCCGCAGCCAAGACTGTAATTTAAAATCAAATAAAAACAAAATTCCCGTAGGATTCAATGTTAATTTTCATATTTATAGATCTGCACCATTTTCGTCGCATCTCTTTTCGAAGAATTTGGTTGACTTTTTTGCGAGAATTTTTCTTCCGTTTGCCAAGAACTTTCTAAAAGCGCCTTTCCGACAAAATATTCATCTTGCATTAGCAAGATGATACACAGCCAAAATTGTACAGCATTACCAGTTAAAACTCATATTTATTTTAATAGATAATTCACGAAAAATTATACACAGTACATATTTGTGTCATAGACGCAAATTTGTAATAGGTACTAAAAATTAGGAGTTAACAATATTGTACTTGAAGATTTGCCGGCATCATTTTAAGAACTGAAGGTCGCAAATTTAGTTTACTGGCGACGCGATAGAGGAGACAGTAATCGGGTATTTGCGACTATCAAATCAAAATTGATGCCGACCATATCTTCAAATACAATACTGTTAACTCCATTCTAATGCAAATTAGTAAAATTACGATTAATCTTATATCTTTATAATATTGGATAGATGTCAGTGCATGTGCAGTTAATCCTGCGGCATCAAGGTGGATTTGATGACATGAAAATTTCGATGTCATCCAATCAAAACAAACTTTACAAATACTGTTGCATTAAAATAAAATTAAACATAGAAATTACTCCTTCTTCATTGTATAGATTATCTGGTTATTTACCCAGGGACGTATGTATGTTAAATATGTCCCTGATTTACCTAACTGCATTTTAAAATTTTCGGAAAAAAGGGACGTCGATTTTTTTATGGTTATAAATGATTTGTATTTATTACTTGTATAAAAAAATCTCGGAAAACGAAACTAAAAATCTCGCGGGAAACGTCCGAATCAAATTTTTAAGTCCTCCTTCACTTTAATCATTTTTTGTAAAAGATTGAGACAGATAAAGGATAAAAATTTTCAGAGTATATGGTATAGTTAAATTATGTTCTGGATATAGCGCGGCGAAGCGCAATTTTTTTGGAAAACATGATTTTGAGAAAGAAGTTTTCCATATCAGAAATAAAACATAGGTGGCTAATGGGAATTCCTTTTTAGTGGTGAGGAAAAGCAAAATTTTTACTGCAGGTTAAGTTGCGACAAAAATAAGAATTCAAACGTTATTCGACAAACTTTCCTTTTACTCAAATAACGTTTAGTGTACTATATATAGTAATATAATTTTTTGCAAGTTTTCCGTCCGGCGAAGATAACGACGTCTGGATTGGGTACAGAATTGATGACATAACCAGTCAGACATTCTCATGGATTAATGGGGAGGAAAGAATGTATGAAAAATGGATTAAATATGATCCTAATTATTTAAAACATGATTCTTGTGTGCGATTAACACAGTCATCATCTTATGATTTCGCCGATCTAAACTGCTCTACGAAATTGTATTATCTTTGTACAGGTAAATATTTATTTTGATACATTCTTAAGAATTTTTCATGGTAGTTCCTGTATCTAGTACGAATATATATAGTTTTAATTCATATATTTGCATGTCTGCTCTTTTTTTTGTTATTATTAAGGGCTTTCCTTCCAACGGAAAGCCCTTATTGTATTTCTTCTGGGGGTATAGGGAAATTATTTTTCCGCC